>VWYI01016940.1:73715-168516 GCA_013399455.1 Anthoscopus minutus | reverse complement strand
GGGCCCGCGCGGCTCCTCCAGGCCGCCGCGGCTCTTTCCGCCACTTTGCGCGGGCCTCCCGCCCCCGATCCCCTCCGCGGGGCACCCACCTGGGCGGCGGCGGGCGGCGTGCGGCGCGCCGACTGAGCGCTGGCTGCGCCCCCCGGGGGAGCCTCCTGCCCGCCCCGCAACTTTCTGGTCTCCCGCGGAAAAGTGGCTGCCGCTCTCGTGCTGCCTGCCCGACAGCTCCGCCACACAACCTCGGGATTTCTGTGTCGGAAAATAGAGCTGAGAATAATAAAGGAACAACCATAAGGTGCCTCTGACGGGAGTTTGCACCAAAACGGGGCAGAGCGGACGGCCTGCGGAGGGGAGCAGCTCCCCTTCTTGCCTCGGCCGCGCCCCGGGACCGGCGGTAGCCGGGTCCCCCTGCCAGCCCCGCCCGGGGACATCGGCGGCCGCACGGACCTAAGGCAGCCGAGCCCTCGAGCTCTGTGCACCCAAAGCTGCTGTGTTTGCGGCTGGGGCACCTCTCAAACGTGGGGTGCGCCTCACTCAGAATAAGCTTCACTAACTCAGGCGGGCGAGCTCCAAGAAATGTTTGTCCCGACTTCAGCGCCCGAACTCGACCCCCTGTCCGTCTGCTCTCTCTAACCCGAGATTGCCGCGGACCTTGTGCCCTATTTTCACCAAAAAGCTCCATATCCATAGCATAGGCTGAGTTGGATCCCAGATCATCGAACCCAACTACTATATCTCAGGCAGCATTATTTGGTGAAATCTCTCCCCTCTATTTCAATTACATTTTTTTTTTTACATTTTCACATAGTTTCTGAAGACAAAACTGATGCAGAGAGTAACTCCTCAGTTACTTCACGTGCAAGTACAGGAGCAGACAGAAGCTGCCCTACACCATTCCCACCAGAACCTCCCGTTATTTGCAGGAGTCGGGGCTGTCAGACAATAGCCCCATTAATGATGCTGCTGAAGAACCTCACAAGAAGCAAAGACAAAGGACTCAATTTTCTGACAACTTGTGATCTGATGTTAAATGGGATGTGATATGGATTGCTTTCCACCCTAAAGTGTTTTCGTGTCAGATAACAAATTTATTAATGGGATTTTTTTTAGGTCACAAAAATGTGACCCCACCTTCTTATGAATATTTAATAAGGGACTAAGGGCATCTTCTGCAAGACCCTAAATCTGCCAGAAACAGCCAACATGAATCAGAAAGTGCCTGCCTCTTAAAGGGGCACGGACGCCCCAAGCAGGTCAGCACAGACAGGGCATGGGAACACACAGGGCATGGGAACAGCCAGGACTTATCCATGTTGTATCTGTGCAAAGTCAAGCTCACACATACACACACACCCCCCAAGACACTGGGAGCTCAGCAGTAACATAAACCATAAAGCATGCAACATGCTAGTAATAATTATCACCTGTGCTTAAGAGCAATCCTTCCTGTCCTGTACTTCAAAGTAATCTCGAGGAACTTGGATTACTTTGGGAAATATACGACAGAATACGCAGACTTAAACTTTTCAACAGTTCTCTTGTGGACCACCTCCTCCTTCCTGCTGTATTTCTAAGAGCATTGCTGTGGCAGCATTCCCAACAGCCCTGACAGCAAAGGAGCAGAGTTAGGAAGGCTCTGAGTGTTAATACGCCCTGACCAACTCTGTAGCCAAAATGAGCAGGGGGCTGCATGCCCAGGCAGCCTCTGCAGACCATCAGAGGATACTCTACAGACCTCAGCTGGAAATCTTTTGATCCATCTTGTCTTCCTTAGCAGAAACTTCTCACCCACACAAGCCTCAATCCTACTCTTACATCATGAATTTTTATTTTCCTGTATCACCGTATCCAGATGCACGAAGCTCAATCCAAGGCCAGTGCCCTCCTTCTGCCCTGGTCACTGACTGATCACACGCCTGTGAGCCAAGCTCTGCAATACTCTATTTATAAAAAAGGGGGGATCCTATGAAGCCTACCACATTGCTCAAAGCATTTCTCTTCTTTCTGGGGACAAAGAAAAAGTGTAATGTGTCAATGCAAGCCCAGGGCTGTGAGAGCTACATGAGAAGCAAAAGCACAGTGCTGGCTTTGGCACAGACAATTCTCCCCAGCCTTGGGCAAGTCACCTAGGAATTTTGGTGGTTTTAGTTCTTTTTTCATGTCCCTGATGTTGAGGATGCCACTTTCTCTGAGAGCTCAGTCTGCAGTGTTTCTGGCCTGGCTTTGCAGCGGCCTGCCCCATTGCAAGGCAGTCAATGGCCTTGACATCTCTGCCTCCTCATCTGCAAAATGGGGATAATACCACTTGTTTCAGGATCTTCTGTAGACCAATATTTGCAAAACACTTTGAAAAATGAAAGGTGCTGTCTAAGCACTGAAAGCTGGCCACAGAACCTGCAAGCTGTATTTTTAAAGCGTTTTATACCCTTTCATATAAAAGCCTCATACCTGCAAGCTCAGCCAACATCTGCTCTGGGCTAAAAACTTCAGTCTTAGTAACAGAGATGGTAGCACTTGTTAAGTAAGGTCACCATGAAATATAATGCATTTCTAAGCCAGCAAAATATTTTAAAAGACCAAGAAGAACCATAAACTCCCACTTTAATTCCATTCAATTACAAAGAGTCATCACAGACAGAGACCATCAGACAGGGATGTTCAAAACAGAACACATTAAGTAATACATTAAAAACAAGTGGGAGAGAGCGTGGAAGGCTAGATGGCTATTTGGCACTGTGTGTCCATGGGATCTGATCCATACTAGGTGGTGGTATCTTTCACCTGGGTGAAAGAAAATAACCACTGGATACTAATCTCTAAGGTCCAAGTGAGAGGAATAGATCATGAAATATGACAAGTGTAGTGGAATAAATGATTTTGCTATGCTACTGTTTTACACGTACACTTTATTCATAGACTTTTGCAGGTACCTAACCATGCAGAGACCACGGACTTGCCTACAGAAAAGCCTCAGCTGCCTGCAGGGCAGGAGAGAAAAAAAGAAACAACATCTGCAAATGTGCAATCTTCTCTAACCAGAGTCAACCTGCCCCAAATGAGTCAATTTTATGTCTAGTCCTAATACGAGGCAATTTCTACCAAAACCAGCAATACATCTGCACTTAGTCCTTGGGATGTTCTGGGCAGGCACAGCCAAACAGGTCCCACTTTGCACTCTGGCAGCTGGTAGTGGGCCAAATCCTGTGCCTTGCTTCCCAAACAGAATTTTGGGAGCAATTCAGCTGAACTTAGGTGCCAGCGCTGCTGTGGCACAGAGGAGCCCACCTGCCCAGTGGGGCCACGCCAAAGCCTGGCAAAAGCGAGTGCCAAACCAGGCTGCTCAGCACTTGGACTGGAGCCATGGGCCACTTAAAAAGCAAACTGCTGTTTGCAATTCTGAGGGAAAAAGGCTGTCTGGGATACTATTCCCACTCCTAGATCCCCAGGCCCATTTTTGTGGGGTTAAATCATATTTTCCTGTTTTGAGAATGCTTCATTTTCCCTTGTTGCTGTTTGAAAGACCTACAAAAACAAATGGGGAAAACAACTGACTAAACAGGAAACAGTGAAACTTATAACCCACAAAGTGCTGAGAAAAAGGACAAAGTAAACAGATTTTTTGAGTAATTTTTAATAATCTCAGCTATGCCCTCGTGGTAAAATATCTTCAGGCAGAAATGTGATTTTTAGGCTGATGATGTCTAACAAAACAGAACGCGAAAGCAATTAACATTTCAGTAATCCTTGTGTCTCTGTTACTCTTCTTTTTTTTTGATGTGAAACTGTCATTTTTCTTACTGGCCCTGCAAATTCTGCACGAACAAGGCTCTTTAAATCCCCTCAGCATCGTACAATGGTTTAAATTTCACTTCATGGCATGCTTTAAATTACCATTCACATCTTCATTTAATGCATCATTTTATAATGCCAGTGTTACTAGTTAATTTATATATACACAGCAGGATGTGTCAACATTCAGGTGAGTTATGAATATGATTGTACAGGAGTTATGGAAGACATTTCAGCAAAATTATGGTTCCCTCTAAACATAAAAATATTAATAATGAATCAAACATCACAGGTAAACAACGAATTTTCTGTAATTGCTCCCCACCATGCTTCCAGATAAATAAATAAATAAAAATTGCATCAGTTTTGTTCTGCATTCATATTTGATTGATCTTAATAAATTGCCATCTCCTTTCCTAATAAACTGTAATCTCTTGTTTCCGCCACAAAGTAAAATTTATTAGCACACTCTTCCACCAGCGGGTCTGCATCACTCACAACACAGTGTGCAAATTGTTCCAAGTATGGTTGGGCATTATTCATAATTTATTTTTCTGCCCCAAAGTACACAATATATTGAGAGGTAATCACCACTAACTGTTCTCAGTTACTTTCCTTAATTATGTGAGATGACATTTATGTCACGTACAGTAGAGGAAATGCTGCAGTTTCCACTAAAACTCCTTTTTTTTTTTTTTTTGCCATGGGTTGAAACACAGTGTTCACACAGAGAAAACCTTCTTAGGACAGGAAAGACTGGAGGTGGTATCTGGTAGGAGATGGGAACACCTCCACTTGAAAAGAACAAGCCCTGTCTACCAAAATAACCCACTGGGCATGACAACAGCGATGGCTCCAAGAGGAAAAGTAGGTGTTTTGTCGTGATGTTAAAGTTGCCATGGTAGAGAAAAAAAACCACAGAATGAAACATCAACAAAACAAATGTCAATCAAACACATTTTTGCCTGTTAAGTATTAACCAGTGAACTCCTGGCCACTCACACATATGCGGTGCAGGCAGGCGGGCGCTGCGGGCCGGAGCTGCCCCAGGGTGCCCGGCTGGGTGTTTTGGGCTGGATCACCCCAGTTTGGGGCTGGAGTGGGATGCAGTGCTGGAAGCACTGCCCTCTCCTGGTAATCTGCCTCTCTCATCAGGAGACTTAATGCTTCACCTCACTCACAAAGGATCCTCTTTAAAAACTCAGGTCTGCTTCCACAACGACACAACCTACACACACAAATGTACCATAAGAGATATCAATTAAAATAAAACTGATTAACTATGGATCCCTTTACGTAATAACATCTACCAGACCATTGTGCTCACAGTCCAGGAGTGCTGAGCTCTGTATTCTTGTACTCCAGTGAGAACACCCTCTATCACCACTGGGCATCATCATTTTTGCACTCTGTTCTACTGGGAACACACATCAGAGTATTTTCAATATATTTTAATAAAACACCTTCTTAGCAATAATGGGCCACTGTTCCCATTTCAGTAGCCCCCAAGGTTTCATTATACAGTTTATTTAGCTCATGGTACCAAGTTTTCTTCTAATATTCCAAAGCTATTTTAAATTTTTTTTAAAGAAGGCAGCCAAGGGAAGAGCTTTTTCTCTTCTTTAAAAAGCAAAACAGTTATGTTGATATATGCAACAAAACAACTCACATTATTTCCTAAAGAGGTGTTTAGTCAACAGCCCTCATGGTTAGATAGGACTGCACAGAAAAGCTGTGACACTGCTGGTGCTATACAGGGATGGAGTTTGGAAGGAGCGCTGGCATCTCTGCTCCTGCTAGAAAAAGCACTGTGACTCCAGGAATCAAATGCATATAGAAAAAAAGCTTTTTAGGACGCAGGGCTTGCTGAGGACGTGTCCTCATGACAACCCCCCTGTGATGCCACAGTGCGCTTCTCCTCCTCCTTCTCGCTGTCTCTGGGTCAGGAGCATCCCGCCACTAAGTCCAGCAGGATGGGGAATGGGAGGGATGGAGGAGGTGGTGCTGTTTGGAAAACAAGACTGCAGGGCAGGAGAAGCCCCAGCCTCAGCACAGCCATCCCCTGGCCTTTGGCCACGTCAGTCATTTTGATGGTGCACATCTGGTTTCGCATGGGTGAGAAACAGGCAGCCGTGCTGGCTAAGCAAACAGCCCAGCCACAGGACTTTGCTCCCCAATCCCTTGGGGTCATCCCAGTGGCTCAGAGTCCTTTGTGCATCACTAAGCAGGGCTCACTCTGTGCTCTGGGCTTTTCCTTTGTACTTCACTCCGGCCCTTCACAGCGCAATGCCACGATCTATCACTTCATTCCAAATACACCGGCCTGAACGCAACTCAAGGACAGGGTCCTCCCCTCCTGCTTCCCTTCTCCAGGCAAATGCAGCTCGTGTCTGTGAGCAAGGGTTACGACCCATCAACATTTCCTACCCAAATCCAGCTGCTGCTTATTCCAATCCTTTCCCATCCCCAGCCCTGAGCCCCAAGAAAAGAGAGGATGCTGAGACGCAGCAGGACTTGGAGGTGGAGAGCCAGCCAGGACCTGCTCCCTTGCTGCACCCATCACAACAAAAGATAAATGACTAAATAAAACAGTTTTTTTCTGTGGTCCCTTAAAGACAAAAAAATTGGCTTCCTGTGGCAAGAGAAATCCCTCAAATAAGTCTAAAGATTTTGGGCTGGAAATGTACAAACTCGCTGCAAAGTGTGTAAGAGGAGAGGAATACTACAAAAATTGATCTCTGGAAGGAGACAAGAATTCTCTGTCCTCAAACGCAGCTGCTTCTGGGGTGGAGGGTGGCAGCAACTTCACCATACAGAGCCCTGAAGGAATTCAGGACACCTGAGGCACCAAATCCTTCACTCGAATGAAACTGCAGGGTGATTAGGCAGAGAGAATGTAACTATCCAAACTGTAATTTGGCCAGCATAATAGATCTAACACCCCTATTCTTGGGAGGAAAAAAAAAGTACTGTATTTGAAGTTCAGAATCTAATTGACTATTTGAGAAAAAGTATTCTGTTTTTAAAAGAAAATTCCTAACAATATAAAGAGAATTAGTGCCAAAGTTTTTGAAGAACTGCATAAAATTGTATGAAAAACGTATGATACTGTAATAATAGGAATGACTGGATTTGCTCCTTATACCTTATAATACAGGAATAAAATACAGTGTAAATCCTTCTATCTACGTAAGTTCCCTGTACAGAAAAATCTCTCCTTTAATAGGTTTACACCTTTAACATGTATTAGTTTGGAAAAGTCCTAGGGTGTAATTACACATATTGGCTTGGCACATTAATAGCTGTTCCCTTCATTTACTGATTTCTTTTACTGGTCAATTTGCTATTTTACTACATTGCTCTTACAGCTTGCCTCCCCCCCCTGTGCTGGGAAGGGCAGAGGAGCTGAGCTGGCCACGAGCTGTGTGTGCTGCCTTGGGGAGGTCGCTTTTGACACCTTGATCCCGGCCATCTGCACGCATGATGCTCATCTGGGATGTGGCATTTGCATCCAAGTTTGCCGGCAAGCTGCAGGTCACAGGCAGAAGTAAGCAGAGTGGCCCTCACTTCTAGGAAAATCTGTGCAAAAATACACTCTACAGGCACAGCAGAGAACGAAGCAAGCAGGGCTTGTCCAGGGCTTGGTGTCACCTTGCTGGTCTCCCTCCAGTGCCCCACAGAGCACCTGCTGCTGCCCCGGCTCCTGACCCTACATCCCTCCCCATGGCATTTCCTCACAAATGCCCTCTGCCACCTTGCATCCCTTAACTCCTTCCTTGCTCCAGGCTTTCACTGTTGTCCCAGGTTTTGCTCTCTGCTCTCCTGGAGCTCCATCTCTATTGCTCCTCCTCACCTTCTCTCTCCCTATGGCTTCAGAGAGCTGGAGAAATGCTCCAGGGACAGGATGCTCACCTCGTTCCATCACACACCTGGGAAAGGACCATTGTCCCTGTGATGGAGAAGGGATACGCCCAATGATCCCTACCAGTCTCCATCTCTCAGCTCCAGACTCACAGCAAAACTCACATTTGCTAAGCCTGTGTCCAGTTTCGACAGGTTTTTCAACAGTTTAAGGGTTTTCTTGTGTTATAGTGGAGCCATTCAGTTAATGGCTTCTCAGCACTGCCATTATAAACCAGAACTTTTCAGGTGTTTATTACTCAGCTTTAAAAACTGGCTCTATGCTGAAATTTGGCAAACGAAGTGTCAGCTTAGGAGAAAATTTTATTTTTTGCCAGTTTTATATTCTAAAAAAAAAAGAAAAAAATGACCCCATTTTGGCCTCCATAAAAATGCAGCTTTTGCTGTCTCAATGACACTAGAGAAGTAACAAGTCAATATTGTAATAGTGCCAGCAGAACTGAGTGATTTAATGCCTAAAATTGCTTTGAAGGTGAAGAGTGCTATTGAGCTGCTAATTATTAACTATTATTACTGATCCTGCCGCACAACAAAGATGCAAACAGAAAACAGAGGGAATATGAGGCATCACTGGGAAAACAAGGCAGAATCAGAATGAGGGTCCAGCACTGAACACGGAGGAGCTGGAAAACAAGAGTCAGGAGCCTTGGCAGGGTGGGATCCTCCAGCCAACGCAAGAAGAATGAACTGATATGGAAATATTATTTTTCGTTTTCCAGGACAGTATTTCAAACACAAATAAAATACAAATGACACAGTGTAGCTTGCTCCACGCCAAAGCTAGCAGTGATGTGGGATCAAAATCAGCTCTAAACCAAGCTGAACTGAGGTCAGTAGGAACCTCATATTGCTCAGCTGAAGCCAAAAGAAACTTTGCCATTTAATCCAATGCGTAGAAGACAGAGCCCTGAAGGTGCTGAGGACGGGTGACCTTGCCTCGGCTGCCCAGCAGTCAGACATGCACATAAAAACAGGCTGGAGATTTCAAAGATCCCAAAAGACTTACATCCTCCAAATCTTCAGGATTCTTTCAAATCCTGTATGCACAGGAATTGCAGCATCCAAATCACACAGCCCAAAGTCTGACCTAGGTTGATGGGACTTGACTGTATGGAGGGAAAAGCGATCTCCACTCTGAACATCTCCAGCCACTCACTCCATTGTGTCACCTTCTGAAGAGACTGTGGTTCCATAGTAGAAAGGTGACAGAGTGAGGGAAGAGTGAGGACCAGGAGTTGAGTGAGGCCAGGGCACTCTGCCATTTAGAATGTGCTGTACCAAAGCAGCCATGAAAAGTCATCAGGGCTGCTTTCAAACACAGTAAAAAAGAAAAAAAAAACAATTTATCTTTCTAGAAACTTTCTGCTTGTCTAAGTGGCAGCTATTTAAATACAATTAACAAGCAAATGATTTTAAAATTACAATACATTTAGTACGGCAGCATCACAAACAATTTGCATCTCATTAAAGTGTTTGAAGCTGCAGAATCAACCTCCCAAAAGGAGGGAGTGGGAAACATCATGTGGGAAACAGTCACAGTGAACAGCTTCTGCACTGTCCTGTGACAGTGGACAGGAGGACAGAAGAGAGGGGCTCAGTGTCCAGCTGAGCCCCTGGCTGGGCCACCCCCGTGGGGAGTTCTGGCCACAGCTCTCGGCACAAGGACGGATGCCACAAGCCACAGCCTTGCTGGAAGTGGGTGTAAAATGAGGAAGGAAGGAAGAAAGGAAGGAAGGAAGGAAGGAAGAGGGTGTGCGTGTGTGTGTGCATGTGGGATGGGCACTTTTTAATATACATTCATGAACAAAGAGTTTAAAGAGATTTCGAGCTCTTTACTCAGCTCTGTATATAATTAAAAGTTTATAGATTACACTGCCACAAACCTTCCAAGATTGCTGCCGGGTTTGGACACACATTAATTCCCAGGAGCCTCCTGCAGAACAATCCCATACTGAAATGTGCAGCAGGAAAAGTCTCAAAGAAGTAAGAGTTTTAAATGCTTTCAATTCACTTTCGACTGTGATTTAGTGTGGTGGTTCCATTTAACCCAAAGGATTCAGGAACACTTCCCACATCACACATCACTTCCCCTTGTGCCTTTGGTTTCCTCTAGAAAGCCAGGCTGATGCACCAAGCCCTGCTGGATCCATCCTAGGATACAGATTTTGCTAAGCACAGCTCCAAATGTGTACCTGTGTGGGTCAGGGCTGCTGGTTTTGCTGTCAGTGCAGCTCCTGCCATACAAGCTCCTTCTGTAGTGGCCCACAGAGGGGCGTGACCTGGCAGGAGGCTGGTGGGAAGCTATTGCTGGTGGGTGGCAAAGAATATGCAAAAGATCTCTACAGGTAATGCATGAACTAATTCCTCGATGATGAATGAGGAATACAGCTAAACAGCCTTAATTTCACTTATCAGGAGACTTGAAGGTGAGGATGTCCACAAGAGAGGATGTCCCTGAATCAGTCACTCCTCACGATCAGCCTCAAATGCTGACACTGCCAGCACTGACCTACACTCCAACCACACCTTTAATCCAAGAGCTTCCTCCAAAGTACTGAGTGAACCGAATAGGCACAAACAACGCCTTCCCTAGAGTTCAGCACAAGTTCTGAAACAACCTTTTACTTGCTGTGCCTCCAACTCCACGGGCTGTGAGCTGCACGTGACAGCTGCTTAACACTGCGCAGCACAGTTACACACAGCGCTGGCAGGGAGAGCGAGAAAAGAGTTTACAATTGAATCTGCAGAGGAAATTTGGGCAAGTTGAATTATCCATTTGGAAGCTGGCCAAGGGCTGGGACTACTCCCAGAAGAAGCGACCGGTTTTGCTTGTCCTTTGAAAGGCAGCACTTCTGAGCTGCCTGTGGCTCTCACTCGCTGCTCCTACCAGAGCAGGGCTAGCACATCCTCTGTGCTCCTCCTGGCAGGGAGGCTTTCCTGGGATCCAGGGATCTTGTTCTGTTGCTGAGAGACCCATCAGTGGTGACATGGGGCTGAGGGTACTGATACCCTGCAGTGCCTCTGCCAGGGGAGTGGCAGCTTGAGCCTGGGAAGCCCAATAAAAAGTGAGATGGAGAAAGGAATACCAAATATCACAGGTAAAAGCAAACCAGCCATCTGCAGGTGCATTCATTGCTCCGGGCAGTGTGCACTAGACAAGTTCCAGGGCCCTTTGGGTGGTTCCCAGGTCTCTCCATCCCTGGTGTCGTCATGACCAACATGTGTCACCCCAAAACTTCCTGCCCAGAGATGCCACCAACTATTGACACAGGCCTCGTGTGCTTCTTTTTCAGACTTGTGGTTTTGTAGTTTGTCAAAACAGGATACTATTTAAATTTAAAATGTTATGATTTAAACAAAGGTGAAATAGTTACTGCTGTTTTAGCAACCAGACATCAGGCTCTGCTCAAGCACACATATTTTTTTGTTTTTAGACCTCAGTCTGCTTTGCCAGCACACTCTCCCTGCAAACCTGGATGCGAAGACAAGTGTCTAAGCAAAACAACACTCACTTTCTATGAATTACTGAACATGTGTAATTCATTTATCTGTAATATTGTGCTAAACTCAGCTCCAATTAAACAAATGAAAACACCTGCTTAGCACACATAGATCTTTCCATACCTCAGGGGAAGACACATCAGTATGCTCTGTAGTACAATCTGGCTCAGAAGCTTACACTAACAATGCAAAGCTTTTCTTTTTTTCTTAAATGCACATAGGCAAGGAGATAGAAAAAAAATACAGACAGAGATTTTGGGGATGGAGTATTTGTGTTTGGTGTTTCTATCTATAGCACATGCTGTTCTGTGATAATTAAGTGCTCACCAGGAGTTTCTCATGGGCAGCTGTCCCTGAGGGCATGCAGCACTCCAGGGAAAAAAGTGGGATAATGAAAACTTTAAAACACACATAACTGGCCCCAGATATTATGATACTGTAAAACTACCAAAGAGACCTCGTGTTGACAAATTTATTGAGCTGGGGAGAAGACGTTTCCTTTTCTTGCTCTCCTTCTGGACCACAGGCATCCAGCAGCTCCATGGGACATTCCTGTTGTCCCCCCGCATTAACAGGTAGGAAACACAGTGACAGTGAAGACTGCAGTGACACACTGAACAGGATCACCCCAACATGGGGGCTGAGACCACCCCTGGCACCCCAAATGTCCCAGCAGCAGAAATGAGACACAGCCTCATCTGACACACGTTTTGGACCAGCAGAGGCATGTCCCTTTGGGGGGTGCCTTGAAAAGAGGGGTGCCATGGTTGGTTTGGGAGCCTGGAGCGCTTGGCCAGGTGCAGCAGCTGCCATCAGCAGAGCCTGCAGCCTGCCAGATCCCCTACACTTAACTCATTTCCTATTCTTTACTCACTGCCTGCAGACAATAAGCTGTCAATCAGATCCCCAGCAGAACATTTACAATTATCTTCCCTCTCCCGCACCTCAGCATGGCCCCGTGCGAGCGGCTCCATCCCAAACTGTTCACACATGAGCCATTTGCAACTCTTCTGTCGCCAAAACTGCCCCTGCTCCAGAGGTGGGTGAGGAAATTGAATTTCCTCGTGTTTTCAAATAAAAGTACTGCGGTGGCAAAGCACAGAAGCAAAAGAACAGGCTTCCTACAGGTGTGAGGCAAAAGCAACCAGGAATGGAAAACCTGCCCCAGTAATTATTCTGGGAAAGGACAAAGGCTGTTTACAGCCTTTTTTATTTATTTTCTTTAACAAAATCAAAGTTACAAACTGAAAGGGTTTTTTAAAATTATTTTTGTTTTTCTTCCCCTTTTTTTATTTAGGACAGGGTGGTCCCCTCCGCTCACTCCTGCAGAATTAGCAACAAACCACCACCACAATTTTGCAGCTGGCCTTGTGACCATTGCTGAGCTCTCCCAGAAGAAATTGGTTTGTTTTTCCTCTGGGTAGACACAGCTGAGTGAAGGACTCAAAATGAGCACACTTTCCAAGTAAAAAATAACAGTGATGCAAGTCATAACCATACCTTCCCTTGTAGTGGCAGTTGCTGACAATGTGATTTAAAAATATCTGAACTATGTTCTGCATGATGTTAATGCTCCTATTCCAGAGAGAAATCCCCAATACCTTCGGGGCACTTTCCAAACACTGAAGCCTGAGAAACTGTCCAGGATGGGCCCATTCCTAATAGCACTGAAATCATTGCCATTGCTAAATTAGGAGAAAATCCCTACAGTCATCATTCACTGCACTGTGACTTCACTGATTTTCTGCTCCACTGTCTGCTCAAGGGTCAGTGTGGTTAACAGCGAGGAGATATTCCCTCTCCTATTAATTGATCTGGACACATCTTTGATGGCTGTCAGACAGAAAGGTAACTAGTGCCATTATGGCTTTTCTTTTTTCCTTTCACTTTTTAACTCTTGCACAGGAAATTTCTACAACCTTTTCTGATGAAAAATAACCTGTCTGATATTTCCCCTCTCCTTTAAAATGTTTATCCTGCTCCGAATCTGCAAAGTGTGATATCATCAAGGAAGGTCAAGCTTCACAGGAGCTAATGGCTCTGCTGTGTGCTCCCACCACTTTGAAAAGATGAACAATAGTCCCTCAAGTGCTGCTGCTGGTGGCACAGCAGCAATTCACCATGGAGGGTGAGAAATCTGAAATTAAAATAAACTGCTTAAAACCTTCAGATAGAGAGGGGGTATGCAGGAGACAGAATAAAACGGGACAATCTCTGAACCCAATCAACAAAGCGCTCATTGTTCCAGTTTAAGGCAAGTAACACAGCAATAAATATTGAGCCAAGGAAGTTAACCTGTATCCACAGCCTTTGAATAAACACCAAAGCTGAAAGTAAAATCAATGCCAGGCCTTTGGCTCTTGCCAACTCGTGCTTTTACTCCTTGCTTGGCTTTGTTTTTACTTTTGGGGATTTTCTTTGCCTTCTCTCCTGTTATTCATGCCTTCCTGTAGGAACTCCTTATCGCACAGGAAAAGGACAAACAGAAGGAACTGCCAGCACACAAATAAACTCAGTTGTGTTCTGCAAATCTACCTGGGTGCAGGTAACTGGGAAGAAAATGTCTGGGCAATTCCTGGATTCACAGCCCAGCCCCTGTGGAGCCAGGGGAGTCCCCACCTCCTTCCCAACACCCCTTCTCCTCACAGGCGACCTGATGCAATCCTGCAGACCTCTCTACCCATCAAATCCAGCTCGGTGTTTACCCTGCAGGGTAGCACAGGCAGCATGAGGCATCTCTGCAAGACACAGGCACATTCATCTCTCTTGCAGAAGTTTGAGCATTCAGCTCTTGATCTGAGTACAAATAAACGTCCTGGTTAGTTCTCATTTTTCCTCAAGTGGTTTATCCACTCTCGTGCCAACACCTCAGCCAGTAATACAGGTTTTCACAGCAAGTATTAATTCTGACTTCACTTTAAAATCACATTTTCTTCATTTGAGCATATTATATTCCACAGAACCAAGCGTGAGCATCATGCAAAAGGCATTCTGGTCCACGGTTGTGAATACAGCTGTGTAGGCAGAGGAATATTTGTTTTCCAAGTAATTTGTGCACATTCACAAAATTACAGCTGTCTGCAGTTCTCCCGAAATATCTGTCCTGATGTTTACAAGCCATAAAATTTAATCTGCCTTTTCTAGACTTCCAACCAGTAAAATTGGAAATTTATATGTACATTATTATTTTTCTTACAGATTGGCTACTCCCCATTACATACAGCCTATTAAGCCCACATAACATCACCATTAACTTGAGAAGCCACTGCCCTTAGACAACAGTGGACAAACCTTTGTGAGAGCCAGAAGGGCCTCTCTAATACACTTCATGGATCACTCAGCACGTTGCATTTCATTCTTATCTCACAGGAACCATCCCTTGAACACCACATGAAATGAAGCTCTGGGTTACAAACCAGCTTAGGGAGACAGGCCTTGACCCAAAAAGAGCTCATGTCGGATGGACAGGGAAGGGTCATCAACTTAACATGCATCCACTAACAACAGTGACCAGCCACCAGCCATCTTCATGCATCTTTCTTGTAAGCAAAATCAACAGGATTAAAATTATTAAATTTGCACTGTAGCCATGAACTACTGGGTTAGGCTGGTGCTTGGCATCTCCCAATAGATTTGCTTCAGATGTTTATCTGAGATATTAAGTGTTAGCCAAAGAAATTGCATTCATTTGGGCATTTGGTGAGGTTTTTTTCCACAATGAAAGATAGGAAATGTTTCACAAGCTTTTCTGTTTTTTGCCTTTTCCGTGACAAGACACCAATTCCTTTCAGTTCTTTTCCTACCAGTCTGAATGCACAAAACACCAGTCCCTAGGACAGCAAAGTCCTCAGGATAAAAATTTCCAAGTGAATGTGGAAATGTCCACTGCACCTGCTCAACTGACACTGCTCAAAGTCTGGGAGTCAAAACACAAGTAACGCTTTCGCCCACAGTTTTGATCAGCAACAAAATGCACAAAATTAGAAAAATAATCATCAGAGAATCACAGAGTGGTTTGGGTCACAAGGGATCTTACAGCTCATCTAGTTACAAGCCCCCTGCCATGGGCAGAGACGCCTTCCACTAGACCAGCTTGCTCCAAACCCCGTCCAACCTGGCCTTGAACACTTCCAGGGACTCCTACTACAAGAGTGACTTTGCTGGAAAACTGATTTGAAAGAAAAATCAGAGGGAGGAAGCTATATCCATCTCAGCAGGATCCCTTAACTCCAGCATACTCCCCGGATGGCTGTCACTTAAACCCAGGACAAATCTGGCCCAAGCTGTTCAACTCAGAGCTGCAACCCACCCAAGAGGTCCACATGGATGCACTGATGTGTCACAGAAGGCCCAGCATTGAAATAAACCACAGGTTAATAACTTAAATGTGTAACTGCTTAAAAAATGTTGGACAGTGACAGAACTGGCAAGGAAGCACTGAGATTTGGTAATTTGTACTGCTTTTAACACCCTCAATCCGTGTGCTCCACTGCATTACGTACTCCGTGCACGCTGGCACATGGCATGAGCTAGGCAGCTGCAGCGTGGTTCTCACGATACAACACCATGGAAGAAACTTTCTGAGGGGCCAGTGGTATCAAAATACAGCACCAGTGACCTCAGTGGCATCGGTGACCTCATGAGCTCTAGCACAAGGTCGCTGTCCCCTGGCTTCCCCCTCCAGCACCCATCGCTACCTGAGCTCCTCCTGTCATCTTCCTACCCCACTCCAAAGCAATTTCAAAACTTTTTCAGCTAGACATGCTAAACCCAGGATGTAGATTTTCCAATTAGTCTCTGTTTAAACATCTGTTGGTAGACTGCATTTAACATTAGTTATTTGAGCAAAGCGCAATTTGATTAGGCTGTCTGAAACGGAGCCAAAGTCTGCAAAATAATAGCTCAATTAAATTTTGTTTTGCTTTCATTTGTCTTATACTTTCCTGAGTGTGATACAGTTGCATATAATCAAGTAAACTAATTCCTTTCAAAATGAGATATTTCAGTGCTTTTTCCATCTCCTCTTAAAGTTTATTTAATAATCTATTCCATCTTCTCCATGCTTCATCGAACTTCAGCCTGACACAAAGTACATTTCTTTCTTGTGCCTTCAGTCTACTTTAATTTTCCAGGCTTTCAGTGACTTGAGATTATGCGCCATTAATGTTACACCTTAAATAGATTAGTAATTTATAAAAGGCAGATTACACATATCAGGCAAATAAAAACATTTCAGCAACATAACAGCCTTTTCTTTGCACACACCACAAAATTTTTTGCCAACCTGACAACTGTAAAACTGTCAAGCTCCAATGCCACATCCAAGCAGCATTTCCAGTTGTTTCCCTGGGTTTAATTTCTACTTATTCTATGTTGCACTTGTTGCCCTGAAACTTCAATATTAGCTCTAGAGATTTAAACACATGAGGCAAACAGCTGCTCTCCTCTACTCCAGCAAGTCAGATCAAAATGCCTTCTCTCTTTCTCTCCTGCTTTTTTTTCCCCTTTCTTTTAAAACAAATTGCTGTAAATCAAGTATTTTGGGCAAAGTTAATGGTCTCAGGGAAAAATTCTGCTCTGTACTCATCACTACAGACTCTTCCAGTGCAAACTCCTCTCGGCCGGTGCATGAGGAACATGGACCCATCCTGACTAAAGAAACTTTGCCTCGAGGATTAAAAAAAATAAATAAAAAAGTCACAGCAACTTAGCTGCTATGTAGATGAGTCTATGATTTAAATTAAAACATTAAACATTAACTTATTTCACACTTCTGTTAATGGAAAAAAAAAAAGCAGCAGCATGTACTCTTTGAGAGAATTATTTTATCGGAAATTCTGATACACAGTACTTTTTCCTTTAGTGTTTTTTTTAACATATTTGTTGCAAAGTGTGAACACAAAGGGACAAGCTGAAATAGGTATCTGGCAGGCTCTTCCCAGCATGTGCTGCCGAAAGCCACAAGTACTACTGCAGTTGTGACAAACCTGTTATTTTGCTGCAGGAAGGTGAGCAACTCCTCTAGCACTCCCTGCCCTGCCACCGGCAGCTCTTTAAAATATTCCTGCAACAAAGTAACATTAAAAACCCAGAGGCATCTCAAGTCCTTCGAAGTTCAAAATGGGATATGTCCTATTTAAAATGTAGAAAGCTACTAAATATGACAACCATTTGATGTATGAAAATTATTCACAACCAAAAACAGACAGTCTGGAAATAGCTGGGATGACTTCATTTAGACAGAATTACTCAAATCTGTTTCTAATATACACAGTACACATAATAAATTTTTACAATATGACAAGGAAAACAAACTTAATAAAAGTTCCTGATCTTTTGTTACACAAGCAAACTATAGCCATGCTATGTTTATAATATTTTGCCCATGATATCACAGCTCAGTAACAAAAGCTAAGCACCACACAAAATAGTTTCTAGGTATGACTTCACCTTGCTGTGCCAGCACTGCACCCATCAACCCGGCAGTACCACCTTCCCCAACTCACAGCCCGTGCTTGCTGGGCTGTTTTTGACTAAGAGTTTCCTTTTCTCCTTCTCCCAGGCTCCCTCTGCCTTGGGAAGCTGTGGATCTCTGCGACGAGAGTTTGTTTTTTTCCAACTACACCAGGACTCATCTGAACGGTAAGAGATTTTTAGCCTGTTTCCTTCACTCCTGGTTATTTGACAAGTGCTTGAAAACCCTGTTATAAACAATCTCTGTAGGAAAACAGATGATGTCTTACGATCACAGAAGGTAATTTTTTCAAGAACCCAACTTTTTGAGCATTTCCCAGATGCACCGCGTCAATCTTCCTGCGTTCAACTATCTCAGCTGGTTTTCCAGCCCGGGCATCGTGCCAGGCGGGCCGGACTGCCCCTCATTGTCACTTCTGTTCGATGGCACTTGCACCCACTGCTGTTATTCCAGGCTTCAGGAAATTTTCTAACCACTGGACAGGCTCCAGCACTGCGCACTAATAAGCTGCAGATTGCAGCACTCGTAAGTGTGTGTGTGTGTGTGTGTGTGTCAGATCGGGGCCACACGTTGTAGAAGGGGGGAAAAAAACAGTAGTTCAAAAATGCTGCCTACTCAAATTGACAGAAAAGTGACCCCTGCACTTCATCAGAAATTCCTGCAGACTGACAAAATAAAGGAGTTTGCTTTTATCACACACAGTAAGACTCATATGGAAAAATGGAAACACTACATCACTCGACCTTAGGTTGCCCCCTTTTCAACCGCAGATGAATATTATGTATAAAAATTGTAAATCAATTTGAGATGTATTAAAGGAGATTCTCTTTTTCTGTATTAAAGGTAATACCTTTTAATCTCAAGATTTATTTTGCAATGTCAAGTAAATGAGAAAGACTTAATTTCCGTAACTGAATTTTGTTACTCTTAAGTCTCTTTAGCATCTCTGCATGGTGTTCACAGAATTTCCTACCCTTTGCTTTGCATCAGGAAATAATGAGCAAGCGGCACTTACCCAACACTGAGTCACAAATATTTGCCTACATTAACAGAGCATTAAAAGCCATTTTAAACAACTTAAGGAAATTGTGCTAGCCTTTGAACTGTGATTCACTACAAGGAGAAATTAGGAAACTTTTCCTCTTCTAAAGGCAAAAATCAGCTGCTGTAACCTCCTTGTAATATCATTAGGTCCTAGAGCAGATTTTCCTCTTACAGATCCTCACACAATAGATTTCTTTGCTTAATGAAACTACTTCTGAAATTTTCCTACACTCAGTGTTGGATACTTTGAAATTTCAATCCTTTCACATCCTTGAACTCTCATCAACATTTTTTTCCAGACTGTGTCAATAAAATTGATTACTTGCAGTTCTGAACTCTGTTCTGCACATGGAAATAAAAAAAAAATGTTTTAAAGTATTTTCTGAAGAAAGCAGAACTTGGCAATCCCATCCCCAAGATCAAAAAATAAAAAAGAAGAAAGAGGGACAATCCAACCAAGCGAACCTTGCCCACGAAAAGCAAAACAGAAAGAAACCTCTCCAGCAAACAAAAGAGAAGCGAGTTCATGATTTTATCACAGCAGCAACGCAGGCTCAATCCCTGACATCCCTACATCATCAGGCTCACTGCTGTCCTCCTGATTGATATATCTCCCTGCCGGATGTGCACGATCTTTTCGGATCATTAATATGTTCATTAATTTGTTATCAATTCTGGCTCGCTGTACTCACAGCGCTCGGTGCCTCGGCAGCGCCGTGCGGTCACACACGGAGCCAGCCCTGGCTCCCTGGTTGTTGAGATGCCTCATACCTACACCCGATCTGGTGCTTTTACAAGTTTAATCTCGGTATTAAGGAGCTGATTGTGGAACCATGTCGCTATAACATCTTCAACCCAGCTGTACATCATATAAACCGCTATAGGAGGGGGCAGTCTCCCATCATTCCTGGCAGCAGCGCATACCTTTAACTCCCTAATCTGTAATACTACAAAATACTGCTCTCATTTCTTCCCAAGCACAAGTGGACTACCAGCAAGGGTCCAACAGTGTTATTCCTAATTACCTTTTTTTCACTCTTGATCCTGTGGCGCTCATAATTAGTTACCTGGGGCTGCAATCCAATTTGAAGTGATGACAAGAAAGTGATCCATGAAAAAGTAATAAGTTAAATCCAATTTCAGCCTTCCTCTAATTAAATGCACATGGAACTAATGACTCAAACCCTACCATTTCAGTGATAATGGTAATTAGCGAGGTGGGAGTCACTCTCTTTTTTCAACACCGTAGGTGTAAACCACAAGGTAAAATGGCAGGAGCACTCTTAATTACATGTGTCATTTTGTCAGCAATTTACACATTTCTGACCAGTCAGGAAGGTTTCATTTGTTTTCCACTTCCCCGAGGTGGATAAGGCACTTTCAGGCTCTGGCACTACCCGCCCCATTTCCCACTCCCAACCTGGGCAGAAATCACAGTTTTTACAAACCTGTTCTGTAAATGCTTAATGTCAAAGCAGAAAACCTGCAAGAAAATGATACTCGGGGTGCTCTAACAAGATACAGGGCTGAAAATGAGGAATCCTGGCTTCTACTTTGGCCCTCAGGACTGACTTCTTTCCAAAAGTCAGATGCCAAACTCCCAAATATCCCAGCAGAGCTGCACATCTCAACACCACTGAGGGCCTGCAGCTCCAACCTTGGGCGAGTCACTTAATATCTCTCTGTCAGGGTTTACATGGCTATAAAATGAGAATAATCATGTTTGCTGACAGTTCCTCACACTTCCAGCTCTCCCAATATACTGGTATTTTCCTAGAAGCTTCATTTTTTTGAATCATGATATTACAGGATAATCACAGGCTTCTTTTAAGAATAAACATATTTGTCACCTTTCTGCTCAGTCTAAAAAGCTGGAAAAACTGAATAATAAATGATTTTTAAAATATAAAAAGGCAGCAAAAAAGGCCCATAGGTGTCAGGAAAAAAAAAACCCTTAGTATCAAATTTTCAAGCTGATCATGTAATTTTGAGGATCTGACTCAGATTTTGTTCTGTTTGTGGGGTGGATGATGTCTGCATTTCACAGACACATTCCAAGAACTGACTAACACTCATAATTGGGCTTAGGGGTGAAAAATAAATAAGAACTAAGGGACTCTTTGGTAGAAACCAACAAAACTCAACTTTGGTTCATTTCCAAAGTCAGAGATAATGAAAGATTCAAGTGAAATTTTCATAGGCAAACTTCAAACCCTGCAGAAGCAGAATCTTGACCCAAGCTGAGTTGGTGCCAAAATTCCCATTGGCTTGACTCAGGCCAAATTCTGTTCAATTCCTGTATTGAAGAGTTAAACAGAGAGATACTAATACAAATAGAATAAATACATTTGCAACTTTACTTCTTCTGCCAAATTATCTGCACAGACAATTTCTCTACCAGTTGTTAAATTTACCACTATGTAAAAAAACGTCCCCTGGGTGTAAAACCTGAGACAACACAACTGAGACTGGTGTGCTCCAAGTGAAGCGGAGCATACCCTGCCCTTCACCTCTCAGTGTTTATTACGTTGTCAAACTAACAATTTCTAATTTCATAAAAAAACAATAATTGCCCCCAGCAACAAGCTACAGTGATTTTTTTCCTCTTGTCCTCTTCTATTTCTCAAGATACTGGAAAGATATATTAAGATAATATAGCATGCAAATTAAATTCTACAAAAGCCCAGCCAAAAGGCTGCTTTAAAAAGCAGTGGTATGCAAAGGCGAGGACAGCTCTGTCCTCTCAGCCTCCCCCAGTCTCACCCTAAGAATTTAAACCAAACCCAAATTCTTTTCTTGGCCGTGACTTGAGAGGAAGATTTATTTTTTTCTTTTGCCAAGGAAAAACAAAAGTTTCCATCCCAGTAATTTCATTATTTCTTCTCTCCAAACACACACAGGTTAATGATCAGAAAAGAAACCTCATTTAATCACATAAAAATGTCAAGTGATGGGTTTCAATTGCAAGATACTGATTTGGACATCCTAAATTTGTTTTCAGTCCAGTATCCAACTTCCAGCTCAATGCAACACACAACATTTACGTCTTTAAAAAAAAACTGTATTTTTAGTATTGCCAAAACACACATGCACTTTTACTTTCTTGGGAGAAAAATGTGTCTCTTGATTTGTTTCCAATCTGTGTGCTCTTGCCAGCAACTAAAATGCTTGAAGAACCAAAATGAATAATCGGTAAGAGCATCGGCAATTAAAGCTGCAAATTTTAATCAATACATCTATTAATACAGATATATTCATCTTGGCCAGGAAAAACGTGCACATTTTCAAAATCCTAAGCATACCTGGTCTGCTAAATTATTTGTTTCACAGACTCAAGGAAATCCAACGTCTATGGCAAATATATTATCAAACAGCCTTTAGTCTTTTTTTTTACTTCCAGTAATTTTTGTGGGACTGATATTTTTTATGTTCTTTCTCCAACTGCTGGTTATTAAATCCATTTCTTAACTTTCAATTTTCTTTTGTTTGTGTCATCAGGCTGCGAAACTGGAGGTCACTGCCAAATCTAAACCATGGCAATGTGCGATAGGCTCAAAATATGAGTGAGTCATCATGTATTTGGAGATTTGGGGTTTTTCAGCTATCAGCAGAGCACATCTCCAGTCCTGCGTCCAAGTTCTTACACACTAAGTATCTCACGATTTGCTAAAAGCAGATCTTCAGGTAGAGTTGCCAAGATCAAGAGATCCCCAATAGGATTGCAGGAGCCCACTCTCATTTAAACACTACTGAAGACACCATGTCCCAGTGTAGCCACAGGATGCTGGGATATATTTAAGTACCTTGGCTATTTAATCAGGGAATAAAGAGGAAATTATCCATGAGGGGGACAGCAGATTAGCTACACAGTATATACAAGATTAATCTTCTGTGTCTGTTTGAGGTGGTGGGGTCTAGAGGATGAACTTCCAGCCCCAGTACTGGCCTCCCCTCCTGGGGCAGGCAGGGCCATGGAGCATTTTAGTGGGAGAAGCAGCAGCCCAGGCAGACAGCACCCCTCTCTGTTCCAAGCAAAGCTCCCCAGCACTCGTGCTGGGCACTGCTCACCAGTGCCCTTGCCAAGCACAGCAGGGATGAGTGATTCTTATGGTGTTCTTGTTATACATGAAGCCTGTTTGTCAGAAAAAACCCCAGGTGACTGCTAACTGCCGAGGCTATTGAATGAGACATCTATTCTTTGTAAGTGAAGCCCAAAGATAACTCGTTCATTATTTAAACAAACTTTTGAAAAATGGGCACGTTTCCCCCACCCTTGGTATTTATTCTGTGTATCGTCTGCAATAGGTATCACCTCGTCAGCATGGCCCCATCTGACTTCAGAGGGTGTGGGTGCCGTTTTACTCAAAAATTCTACCCCCAGCAGCACCATTTCCTTTCAGAAACAGATTTTCATTACAGGGATGCACTTGGGGTGTTACATCCAAGAGGACTTCCAGTACGTTTCAGACCGCAAAAGCACCAGGAGTGAGAAGGGGAGAGAAAAAAAAAAAAAGACTGGGCAGTCATTTGAATCAGTGAGTGACAGGCTGGGCCAGCTCTCTGTATACATTAATAAATTAGAATTTTAATTGTGTCTCTGACTGCAGGAGCTGCTCCAGTACTTTAATACGTACCAACAATTGGCTGTGTTATGGAATCCACGATGTGGCCTTCACTGTTGACCTCTGCAACACAATTCCCAGTCTGACTACGGAAACTGTTTGGTTTGATCCTTTCAACTTATTTGAATCCTGACAAATAAGCTCACAGCTGAAAGGTCAACACAGTCATATTTCATCCTCTGGAGCTATTCTTAAGACATCTGCACAACAAAGCACTTCTTTTAGTACCTGACACTGGACCTAGCCAGCACAATCTCTCATTAAAAATGTCCCCAGTGGAAGAGTCTATTAAAAGGCATATGGATCAGCTATGGATTTACCAAATAAAATATTTTTGAAAGCATTAATGTAACGCTTTGGATTATGGCTCTCGATGCTGCCAATAAAACGTGTATTTGCCCAATGACAAAATGCTTCATACTTTCCAAAAGAATAATAGCCCGGCTGTAAAGCACGAGGTGTTGTCCAGCAGCCGGAGCACAGGGGTGGGAGCCAGGAACTCATGAATCTTAATCCTACCTCTAAACCCAATTCCCTCTGTGATCCTAAGTGAGTTTCTTAACCCACTTCCCTGAGTTTCCCAGTCCAGAACTGGGATAATGCTACTTACTTATCAGACTTTCCTTCTGGGGATGTTTTGGAGATTAGTATTTGCAAAATGCTTTGAAGATGAAATCACTACACCGAAGCTCAGTGTTGTCCATGCTGGGCCAAGGGCTGCAGCTAACAGCTATTCCTCACTCAGGCAAAACTCCCCTTGAAGTCCCCATCAGCTTTATTAGGGTAAGAATCACAGGCCCTCTCACTTTACTGTCAAGGCCTCTGGTGATGCTGGCTTTACCTTCCATATTCTACTACATATTTAAAGAGCCTAGCATCCGTATTTTTGTAGAAAAATAATCTGAAGCACATATAAAAGGCAAGAGAAGCAGCAATGCTGTCAGGGAGCTCATGGTGATAGTATATCAAACTTAAAAAAAAAAAAAAAGTAGAAAGAGCAAAACAGACATGAGTTTGACAACGTGCTATGACAACAAGAGGGAAAAAAAAATTCCGGAAAGAATTTGGGGCTACAGAGGCTGAAGCATCAGATATAGAAGAGCGAGATAAGATAAATGTCCCAGCTACAGGGCTTTGTGCAACTAGAGCTGAACTGCTGCATTCAGGACCTTATTATCAAAAATCCACTGACATGCTGCAATTGCAGAGAGCAGTAATAAAAGAAATAACCAGCTGCAAACCAGCAAAGTGGTCAAGGGTCTGGAAGTGCCAGTTTATGAAATACATAAAGAACTAGATACATATAATTTACCAAAACTGGCAAGTACATGTTAGTATCTCAGATGTTTGAGGAGTGTGAACACGAGGCAAGGCAAGGGACTGACTCAGTATTTATACAAGCAGTATTACTTGGAGCAAGAGGATGGAATTAAAGTGGAAAGCTCCTGAGCATGTGCTTTGTTATGGAAAACTATCCAAAGGAAAATAATAGCAGTCCCACCATCACTTGGGATTTCTAACACTAGAATAGCAAAAAAAAAAAAAAGGAAACTGTGATACATGACCTAATAGGTCTTTCTTGTCTTTAACTCCCTGTGATTTATCCCACAAGATAGCAGAATGTACTCCAAAGCCCCATATGTGTGCATACATCTTCTGTTTGGGAATGCTGTATTGGTTTTAGCTCTCTGAATTCATAACAGCACAAAGCCCTCTAATATTTAGATTTTATTTCTGAAGATGTCCATAAATCAGCAGACAATAAAAGGGGAAAAAACACACCGATGACATGATATCCTAGTATTTCCCAATATCCTTGACACAGCAAATCAACAGTTTGAGTGAACACAGACTACAAATGGAACAGCAATCAAACAGAAATGTTAATGCAAATCTCCTATGCACACTGACACAGTAACAAAAGCTATTCCATTTTGTCATGATCCAACCCTACCAGACGCTAATAAAAGTACATGCTCACGATTTGTAAATATGCTGTAGGAGGGACTTTCAAGAGCATCCAGCATCGATCCTGCTGCCACTTACACCAGCCACAGCCTCTCTGTGGACACAGGGAGGAAGCTCCTGAAGGTTCCATCCCAGTGTTTGCATGGAAGATGCATTTATTCAGCTTTTACAAGCCCCAGACCCTCATGGAGGCTCACAGGCTCCCCTTACCTGAAGGGCTGGCTGTTTGTCATTCCTCTTCGGAGACTTTATTACACTAACTTGTTGCTGCTGCTGCTGCTGCTGTTGCTGCTGCTGCTGCTGCAGGAGAAGCTGTCGTGCCACCTGGAGAGCCTGTAGGGAGAAAGATAATTGAGTTCACAGCCAAGAGGGCATGAGGAGCTACACAAACAGCATAGAGGCAAGGCAATCCATAGTATTGCTCCATTCCTGATGCACATCCACTGAGGAATGCAGTGGCTTCCACAAAAATAACACCTTGCATGCCATGGGGTGATATCCCACCACTGATTTCCCATTTTGACTAATTAGAAAGCCAACAGCAGCTGATGTTCACGTCCTTGGTGGAAGCCTCAAGAAACTGCAGGAATCCTGGTGGTCAGCTCCATAGAGTTATTTTTGTCCCCTGGGAGCAGCTCACAGCCCTCCTCACTAATGGGCAGGCTCCTGTGCTTTCAGCTTTCATATGCCTCCTCTCCAGCAGAACAGGTTGTATTTACAGAAGAGGGCAGTGGTATATCACTGTCTGCTCCCCTGAGCACCAGAGAACTTCAGGGAAGCTTCTGGATGGCCATGGTGGGAAAAAGAGGAGAAGCAGAGCCATGCTGAAGGCTGAGAAAGCTGCAAGGGGCTGGAGAGAATGCAAAGAAAAGCAGGGACAGCATTTCAGTTCACCAAAAGCCAGGACTTGGACTTTGATGACCCTTGTGGGTCCCTGCCAGCTCAGGATATTCTATGATCCCATGAAAATCACTGTCAGCTCATGATGGACTCACTGGGAGGGGGCACAGCAGCAAAGGGACAGTGTGACAGTGGAGGAGCAAGGGACATGACCCTGAAAGCATGAGCAGGCAGGATGTGGGAGGATTACTGCAAAATGTCATGCAAAGCAAAGGAGAAGAGTCCCTCAACACTGAAGCCTGATGCTTCACAAGGCCAGATTTCTCCAGGTGGGGAAAAGAAAGCAAGAGGAGATAGAAGCGGAGAAGATGAGGAGCAAGTCCCTGCCCTGGCTCCCTCCTGGCTCCCCAGCAAGAGGACAGCAAGGATGATCCCTGCAAGACAGACTGTGGCACAGCTGAGGCTCTGCTGGCGAGACCCCAGCCTGCTGCTCCCGGAGGATTCACCAGCACCGGACCCAGGCCTCCTTGGTCTCCTTGGAGACGTTCAGTACATGTGTAGGTGGAAAAGTGGGAAGCCTGAAGACTTCATTAATGTAAAACAAGAAAAATAGTCCCTTTGCAAGATGCCTACATGGAATGAGAGAAAAAGCCTTCCCCACTCCTACTGTGTATGTTCTCTGAGTGATTTAATTAATACCTATTTAATTAAGAAGTCAGATATGCTTCAGGTTTCACTTGCTCTTTCAACTTGCAGTGTTTAATCTCAGCACAGAACTGCTGGGAAAGGTTTGCTATCAAGGTCTGCAAACTTGACTCCCAACCCCTCCTCCTCCCCCAGTAAAATTTTGTTATTTTATGGCCATCTTTTATGGCCATTGTTATTTTAGACCCATCTTTTTACTTTTGGAGAGACACTGGTCAGCTCAGTGGACTGAAGAACCACCACTGCTGACCAGGGCAAGTGGGCAGGAGAGACCTTATAATGCTCTGGCAACAAGCCCACCTTTCCAATTTAATAACAAATCTCCACTAGATCAGAAAGACTCTCTAAGGGTGGATGTGATTTTCAGCAGCACTTGGTACGGTGCAGGTAAAATTAGATTTTGTGTTTCAAGCTGGTTGGAGCTTAGTGCACCCATAACATCTCAGAATTGGTCCATGTCCCTGCAATGGGTGCAGGGAGCCACTGAGCACAGATCTGGGCTCACACACACACAGCCACCACCCCACAATGGTGCTCCATCAAGAACCAAGAAACCCTACACCCTACCAAAGATTTCAATGCAACAAAAGAAACCTTTATGTAGAAAGCTCTAAGGATGGTTGAAAAATAGCTTATTTTTATTAAATTAACTTATTTAGCTGTTAAAGCATCTTCAAGGGTGGGCAGAGGCAGCAGAAATAAAACCTGCAAGACTTAAGAGGATGGGCAACAAATACTCACTTATTTAACAGGGGTGTTGTATGGCTTATTTAATTAATGAATACTTGTAAGGCACTCTGAGTTGCTCAGACAAGAAGCTCTATACAGTACAAGCGCAACATATTATTATATATTATTAAGACTGGCTCTGCAGAAGAATAATTCCAGGTAAATGTGCAATCAAATGATCATTTTAGTTCCCAGTAATTAGATTCAATAGGCCAAAAAAAACACAGGAGCCTTTCTTTAATCATACACTAAACAATCAGAACATCCCTAACCTTTCAAGCTACAGCCTTTTTGAATAAAACATCATCAACTTATAGATATTATTCCAAAAAGAACCAGTCACCATATGTGTTGTCTCTTTGAAATACAGTTGCTATAGCAGACCCTGCATGCATTTCATGTGATATGATCATATTCTATCCGTTCTGGCAGCTGAGAGGTTGCACAATTAAACTGGCTGCCAGAAATTTTTGAAGATTCCCAGAACAAGTAGCCATGCAAGAAATGCCTGCTCTCTACACTGGAGCTGGCCACAGAGCTCCATGGAGCTTGGTGGGGTGGCCACTACCACCATAAACCTTTACCATGACTGACCCCACACCAGCGAGGGTCTCTGGCTGTGGGGACAGGCTGGCACTGGCAGAGCTCTGCTGGAATAAAGCTGGAGCTCTGTCCCTGCTCCAGGCCAGCTGCACAGCACCCACATCCCTCACACCCACCACTGTGAGGGTCTCCATTCAAGGTGACATCTACACCACCCCATTCCATGTGTAGCTGTCACCTGCGCTGGTGCAAACCTGGCAGGACCAGAGATGGCAAGAGGGAAGGACCACCACAGAGGGTGGAGCAGGGCAGGAAGGAGAGGATTAGAAAGAATAAAAGAGGTCTATAGGGAGCATCAGGGATGGATACAAGCAGTCAGGATGGGCAGGAACATCAAAGGGAAAAACAAGGCAGACACAAGTGTGATGGCAAAATGCTGACATTCCAGGGATTGCAGGTTGAAACGGCATTTCCTATTTCTCCTCTCAAGCTTTCACTTTTTCACTTACAAATAACTGACAGCAGTAAGAGCTGACCATCAGATGAGTTAGAGTTTAAGATGTAGAAGGTTTTTCATAGCTTAAACGTGGTTTGTCCTGAGCATCTGCATCAAGGAGCTACCATGGCCTTGGTGCTACAGGGATCCTGCATCCCTCTGCCTTTCCTCTTCTCCCTGCTCAGCCTTTCCTCCCTCCTACCTCAGACCAAGTCCTGTCCTTGCCACTTCCAAGCCTCATCCACACTCCTCACACATGACAGGACATGTACAAGAAAGATGGCTGGCTTGGGATACACTGACCCTCCTTCCTCTCACACACAAAATACTTCAAGCCAGTTTGGAGTTTGCCTTCCTGGAATTACTTTGCTGATGTCAGTTCAAGCCTGGTGGACACTTGTACAACCCAAGCCAAGAAGCATCACACCTCTACCCCCTTCCCTGGTTCCAGGCAGCGCCGCTCCCGCACGGAGCTCATCCCTGGATGCCGGCGTGGGAGCCCTGCTGCGGCTGCCGGTGCTGCACAGTGCTCAGGCGAGGATAGACAGGGAAATTAATTTGAGTGAAGTCAGTCCCACAACCTTCATCAGCACGGAGATTCACAAGCAGGCCTGTACATTAATAAAGCTTCCTGTGGGAGTAGATGTTGCCTTTGATTTGCATGTGAATTCAATGCTAGTGAGAAGTGCCAGACTGTCAGACATGGAGACCAAAGTCTCTTATCTTTCCAAAAGCTTCTGTAGCAGTTTCCCCACATTTCCTTAATCATCTGCCTTGTCCTCAACTTACTGAACAGGCAGTAGAGAGTAAAGCTGGATTCAGTTCAACTCCTGCTGCTGCCAAGTCCTGAAACAAGGGTGCCAGGACTGTTTACTGCTAGCCAACAGCTCTGCTAATGTGGCCCTCTCCTCACAAGCAGGTGCTCTGACATCTCCAAGCTCTTTTCACACATTCCTCCCCACTGCAGTAGTTACATCCTAAATCTCCACCATGTGCCTGCAAGTGAACAATTGCCAGCGGCTGTGAAAAACCAGCTCGTGTTTGTGCGTCCAGACAACAGCATGTTCCTTAATGGATGGGCAGGTGGAGATGCCAAGACCCCTGAAACCACAGAGGTGCTTCAAATATCTGACTCTGTATTTACCAGCACCCACGTTACCGGCACTGCTCAAAGAGGCTGCAAGCCTGGATGAAGCCTCTTGGGACACCCAGAGACCCAGACACCAACCCTGGCCTCCGGCAGTGAGTCACAGAGCAGCAGCAACCATCCTTCTCTCTGCACCAAAACACAAAGGGGAAATCTTCCCACTTTCTGGGGAAAAAAAAAAAAGAGAAAGGAAAGCATCCCCCAGAAAACAAATCTTCCATGAGTTTTGATCACTATAAACATGGATTTGGAAGGACAACATCAGGGAAAGGCTGCCTACCAACCAACCTATCCTATGCCTAAATGCAAGATACAGTAAATGAACTCCCAGGGTGTTTTCTTATCCATTAGGAAATCACCCAGACATAAGGAGATTTTCTGATGTAAAACAGAGATCGGTAAAAAGGCAACCGAAATACAGCACTTGAGAGACATTGCACAAACTTGGAATGGTATTTGAGAGTCAACACTGGGTGACACCTAACCCAGGAAAAATGTTAACAGTACATTAACTGTGAGATGAATCAAGCCTGTTTCATTCACAGCGTAAGTGGGAAGCCCCACTGAAAAGCCCTCTCCCTGTGCTTAGGGAAGTGGCAACCATTTATTATTTCCCAACCACTTGAGCACCAGGAGGGGAAAAAAAAGTACACATTTGAGATGACCAAGACAGTTTTATTGCAAGACAGACACAAGGCAACTTGTTTGCCCAGCTGTTGTTTGCCCAGAACACTGGGCACTGTTATCACCCCAGTTACTGCTGCAATTCGACATTTCCATGCAAGCACCTTGACCTTTCAGTTTCACCATCCCATCTGGGCAAGCTCCGATGAAGGGTAAAAATGCAGCCCCGCCTCTGACTTAGTACTGCCAGGAACTCCTGATTTGGGAAGGGGGCTGGGGAAGGGAAATACACTGGAAAAAGAGGGTAGAACTTTAAAAATAGAAATGCTGCTTAAATACCATATACTTGCTTACAGTGTCAGTACATAAGGAAAACAGTAACAGGATCCAGTTGCATGGAGCCTCTTGCTAACTTGTTCCACCGCTGCAGCCAGTACAAGGCAGCAACTCTTCAACTTTTTTCCATCATCCTATTCCTACTGAAGAAAAAATGCTCCAGCTCCTCCCTTCCCATCTACTCCAACTCGGTATTAATATCCATCAGTTATTAATGAAATATGATGACCTACATCTATAATAGGCCTGGCTGTAACGCCAGAGGAAGCTTGTTTCTGAACCCAAGGTTTATCAGGCAAGGAAAGATCAATCCAGGGAACTCTAAGATGTATGAAAAGGTATGTTCACTGGAGGGTGGGGAGACGACCAGCAGCCATGAGGATGCAAAAGAAAGGGGTATCCTGTCTAACTACCAATTCCCAGGGCAGCTGGGCAGTAATGAATGGGCTGCCTCCAAAATATCCGCAAACATAAACACGCACCCAGAAGTTTCAAGGAGGCCACAAAACAAAATCCCATATGTTTTTACAGATTCCTAAGGATTCTGGGCCTTTCCAGGCAGACAAAGCTGCTTATCAGGAAAGCAACTTGCAAAACGAGGAAGAGTTCCCTGAAATCAGAGGTGATCCTGAAGCCATCTGAAGTGTCCAAGCAATAAATCTGGAAAGCTAGTTGCCTCCCAACATCATATTCTGTCCATAATCTCAGTTATGGTCATTAAACAGCAAAATAGAACAAAACAGACAGAGAGAGATGAGAAGAGAGAAACGTTAAGAGCAAAATCTGCCATTGGAGCTAACATAACACTGCGCTGGTCTCAGATCTTGTGTGTTGACCTCTGATAGCCATACCCTCGCAAGCCACCACTGCTGCTCCACTGCCCCACTGCAGTCTGGGCAAAGCACAGCTTTGCAGCAGCAGGCATTCAGTTCTCCCATCATCTGTTTCTCCCCAGATTTCATGCTGCCTTCAGGCCCTGAGGAATTGCCCCGCCGGCAGCTCCAGGCGCCTCTCCCAGCGGAGCACAGCCCACCTCCCAAAAGGGCTTCTTGCTTCCCTTCAGTCTCGCAAGGCAAGTACCTTTGTTTCTCCTGGGTGGGACGAGGGGGAATTTAGACTCAGCCAGCAATCTCTCTTCTTTCTCAGCTCCCATCTGTCCTCACACCCCGCTCCACTCCACAGCTGCTCCCAGCAGAGCGGCAAGATGCAGCTCACAATCTCGGAAGCCCGGATGCACCCGAGCTTCAGAGATGCTTCATGTCTCTCCCACTCCTGCCTCCTCTACCTCCTCTCCTGCGACACTCTCTTCTCCTGGAGCAGCAGATGTAGAGGAGCGGTGGTAGGAGGCAGACACATTGGAGGGGAGCCCTGCTGCAGTTCTCCTCCGGCAGGCTCAGGAGCCGCACAACGTGTGGAAACCAGCAAGGAGCGGAGCAGTATGCAAAGGGAAAAAAATAAAAAATAGTGCAAAGCGACAGCAGTGGGTAGTGCTGTTCCTCTGGGAGGAACAGAACAGGGGGAGGTGAGATGAACCAACTAGAGAATAGGAAAGGAACCAAAATGAAGAGGAGGAATAAAATGTAGAAGATGCAAAAAAGAGAAGCAGATGTTCTTGCAGCACTTATTCCCTCTGACATTCATGCCCAGCTCCTCCATCTTCCTCCAGAACTGGGAAATGAGCTGCTACGTGCTCTGTTCCCCATTGCCACTACCCTGACCCTGTGCCACATAAGAATGACACAGCCAAAAGCCTGAAAACAGCTCTTGGCACCACAGTGAAGTTTGAGGAAAGCTAGAGGCAGGACATGGGGCTCTGCTATGAGACACAGCTAAGATGCAACATAACCTGGTGAAGCATTCCTGCTGTCCAGCCTTCTCAGCCACCTTGGGATTCAAATAATCCTCATCCTCATCTCATCCTCTACTTCCTTGTTTCATTAAGTAATCCACCTCCACCCACCCTGGTCCCAGTTCCACTGGTCAGCAGAGGGATGCCCTGAGCCTGGGGAGATGCTGCAGGTTGTCTGTACCCAGTGCCTCACTTGGCTGCAGCAAATCTGCAAGGCTGGTTCCATCCAAGGGCTGCCAGCCAGCTCGTCATGGAGGGCAGCTTCAGCAGCAATCCTTCACTTAATTAAATGGTCAGCTGGCCATGAAGACCACAACAGAGGGTGTCTGGACAAGTGACTAATGGGTGATTCCTATGCTGGGAAAAGAGAAGGGTCCTGAGGTGCCCATGTACACATCCTGTCCCTGATGTGACAGGGGCACACTTGGAACAAGGGAGCTGGCAATGTGCCTCATGCTGAAGCATCTCCTAGAATAGTTCAGTCATAAGGAAAGGAGATGAGTATTTTTCTTCCAGCAGGCTTAGTTTCTTTCCTCTGAAATAGATCCTGGCTACCAGTTAAGGAGATTCCCTCCAGAAAAAGGCACTGGAAACAGAAACCCTTTCTTCCAAACCCACAGGGTGGAGCTGCCTGAGTCCCAGCTCTGCTGCACTTCGTCCTTGCGGGCACTGAGGCTACTCCTGCCAGTGGGAGGATGAGCAGACTCCATGCCCCTGCTCTGCCATCCCACAGCCCATGCCACGGCTGGCAAGGTCTCTGCCTGTGAGGATCCAGCATGGCATGGGGGGAAAACAGATTTCCAAAAGAACTGATTTCCATTTTGTAACTTATTCATGAACTCCACCAATTTTAGGGAAAAGGTGGCTGAGGTTATTTTCTTCAGTGCTTGGAGACACTACAGGGATGAAGGGGGCAGGCAGCAAGGGACAGCAGGGTGAGAAATCAGCCTCAGCCAACGCCAGGAACCTGCAAACCCTAAACCAGCTACAACAGGGACAATGGCTACAAAAATCCCTTTCTTGAGGCATAAATGAAATCCTCAGGTGGTTACACTGCAAAAACACCTTCTGTCCCTTCTTTTAAAGAGACACAGTCAGGACTCATCAAAACCACTTAAAAAGTATCTGGCAAAAAGTTCCCAAACATTAAAAACGACTCTCTTTATTTTGGCATGCCAAGACTCACAGCATGTAGCAGTCTGTACCAGCAAGAAAGGAGGGATGGGCCAACACATCCTGGTAAAATGAGAAAGGATACAAATCTTGGCTCCCTATTCAAATTGAACCAGAACTGAACTGTTCCTGAGTGATGAAAAAAATCTTATGGGATTTCCAGCTCATTTCTGTAGGCTCGGGATCAGATTCTGAACTACTGTGTTTATGCAAAAGCAAACCAGACCTTTGAATATTTGGAGTATTCACTGCTGAGCCACGTTTTTCTTGGATGTCAAAAGCATGGGAAGTTCTCATATTTTTTAAAAGAGAAAAGGGATAAGGTGGGGGGGGGGAAGAAAGAAGAGGTCCTTTTTGTTGCTACAACATAAATAGTATATTGCATACAGCTGCTTGCGCGCTTCCCTGTGTGGTCAACAAAACAGGGAACATATTTTAAGCTTGTTTTCCAAAACACTGCATGACAAACTTGTATTCAGAGGCCCATGAAATACAGCCCTTGACTGTGGACATCTCACCACGCTCCATCAGACACTCACTGCTGCTGGGTGAATGAAGGAAGCAAAAGATTGGGACAGTCTAAAACATGGAAAACTAAAACTGCAAATCACATCTCTGCACTTCTACGGCACAGCCTAATTTAGAACTCCTTGTAAAAACTTTAATTTTAACAGATTCTGGTAAAGCAAAAATAGGCAAGGTTCAGATGGAGGCGACAAAAATGATTAGAGGGCTCAGCAGATACGAGGCAAGATTGATAAGGGTGGGAGTGTTTAGTTTAGTGAGAGATGAGTAAGAGGGGAGATGATAAGAAGTACACAAATTGTGACTTGGCCTGAGAGGGTACATCTGGTGCTTTTGCCATTTCTCATAATGCAAGAGAAAGGGGACATCGAATGAAGTCAGGAAGTAACAGACACCACAAAAAAAGAGAAAAAAAAAAAGCAGATAAAAGGATTTTTTTTTTCCTTTCTTAATATACAACTCATAGTTACTCTCTGGAACTTACTGTCACAAGATATCACCAGGGCCAAGAGCATGGGGAAGATGCAGAGAAAGGATTAGACACTTGCAGAGATAGTTATGAGAGCATTTATAGTCAGCTTTGGAACGATAAAATAGAAATTAAGGTACAAATGTTCATGCTTCAGGGCATGAACCAACTAACTGCTGGAGGCTGAGAGGACATTTTCCTCCATGGACAGGTCCTTCATGGGCTTCTGCCCAACGGCTTCATCCAGGGCTGGAGATATCCCATATCCCCTGTCCAACAGGATGCAACTGCTCCTGCTCCTCTATCCTTCCAGGTACCTCAATCCTGCACCTCTGATCCCAAAGCCCATTCCTCAGCCTCCTCAAACCTCAGGGAGCTTCTGGGCAAGGGGTCCAACCACATCCCCCAGCCCAGCCCAGTCCCTGCCCACATCACCTGGCCCCAAGCTGCTCATTTCCTCTTTCTTCTTTACATCACATTTAAGTTTCAGGTCCTTATTTTGCCAGCCCTTCCTCTCCCTGCTATTTCAACTGCTGTTTTTCCCTCCCTCAAACCCAAACCCTAAGCTCCAGCCCCTGCCATCCACTTGGGCTCTCCAGAGAGCACAGATCCCCAGAGCCAGAAAGCGAAGCATCCGCCTCCTCCCACCCAAACCCACCAGCGATGCACAGACTTGAACACAACTTCAAGATGTCAGGCAAATTTCCCCTTTCTCGATGGGAAGCCGTTCCTCAGAGGAAACCCACATCCCTGAGGAGGAGGAGGAGGACCCTCCTGCCGATGTGGCACCTGTGGGGCAGCGGCAGTCAGGCGCTATTACGGACCGCAGAGCTCAGCAACGCGCTGGAACTGACATGCGACTCGAGGAGACAAAGAGAGGTTTTGAAAGCAAGTCAGTCTATTAAATTTATACCTACCTGCACAATGTGAAGCAAACCACATCTCGGTTTCCTTTCATGTGCATGACAGTCTTAACTTGTTTCTTTTAATCCCATAAAAGCAGCTAAAGCATGCAACATGCTTCCCGGAGATGAAGCAAACCTGTATTTTACTTCCTGACAGTGATTTAGTTTATAGGGTGTTGGTTTTTTGTCGTGTTTTTTTTTTTGTTGGGTTTTTTTTTTTTTTGTTTCAGGGAAGATAATGAGCATTGTCCAAAGCTGGTATTATAAAGGAAATACTATATGCTACACCTGGCATTTTAAAGAGAATTCCATAAACTGACACTGTCTGTAATGGACCAAACACAGCTGCAACCCCTCGCACTGCACAGACACCAGAACTGGAGGCTGGAAGATCCCAGCATCGCTTGCCAAGGTTTTCTTTGGAAATCAGCACCCTTCTGAAAATTCAAAGCATCTATCATTTGGTCAGTCACACCCCAGGTAGGACAGGGGAGACGAGCTGGGCTGTACAACTACGCAATATATCCAGCAAATCCAAAGGGCCAGAGCAGCAATCCATGGAAACCTGCCAGGCAAGAGGGGCGTTTAAGTGCCTTTAATTCCCAGCTGCAAGCCCAACAAGCTGCCAGAAGGCAGAGACCACCGTACACAAGGGGTTAATGGCCTTGCTAAAGAAAATGATCCACATAATTTCCTTTTATCATAAAACAATACGTTTATTATTTTCTGTATATCTGTTAAAGGGCATGGCCTTCTGAGTGGAAAACAAAACACAGCTTGGTCACATGTTTATTTGCTTCAGCTACTCCCTTTCCCTTCTGATAAATAATCAAACATGCCATCCAGAAAAAACAAAACCAGTGAGCTGGGAAATTTGATGGTCATCAAATAGACTAAGATACCAAGAAAAGCAGCCCACTGTTCCCACAGAGAGTTTTCTGCCCCACACCTACACTAACATCTGAGTAAATAACTTCAGTCACTCTTTCCATTTTCCCCATGAAATTACTCCTACTGTTAAACAAATTGTCCTTAAGGCAGTTGCAAACACCATTTTTTTTTTCTGCAAAGTAGAACAACTTCTGAACATTAAAAAGCCAGACTAGCAATATATTTTCAAAATATGTTTGTTGTACTTGCGGTTTGGCTGAACACACAGCTTGATTTCTCTCTCCCTCGCTCTCTTTTCTAGGAAGATGGGGGTTTACAGTTTAAGATTTTAAAGTGTATTTGGATCTTGGAGAGGCAGGAAAAGCCTCAAGGAGGATGGGTTTTCTCCACAGGACAGGCAGCATATTTTCCATTTTTTCTTCTATTTCACACTATATGTGCACCACGAATGCTTGCCAAAAAAAAAAAGTTACCTGCTATTTCAGTGGACTTTTGCAGGGGGGAGAAACCACTAAGAAATATCAAGCAGTTTTTTAAGTCACTTGAACAGAGGGGGGAAAAATCCAGCATCTGTGTTGTGACATGGATTACCCAGAGGATCTACACTATCTCCCAACAACCCCTGAAGACCATTCATACAACAATCATTAATACTGAAAAACTGCAGAGAAAATCCCTCACGTGAGAAGTTAACAACCATTACCCGGCGTGAGCACGCTTTCCCTTTCCTTTTGTAGTACCACAGGTCTAAACAATAGTCATATGAATGAGATAATAGCATGCTTGTCTCAGCAGCCTGATTTTTATTAGCATGAAATTGGTACAAATATTAGCGAGGCTGGTTCGCATGCGGTGCCAGAGCCATGATGCAAACAATTTGCGGAAAACAAAAAAGCCACTCGGTGCGTTTGCACCACTTTTGCTGCCCAGAGCAGCAGCCACGTTTCCTTTCTTGGGGGGGTTTGCTGTTTAGATATTTTTGGCAATTGTGCAAGAAGAAGCTGCAGCACCTGGCCAGGAGCAGGGACAATGGCACATGGCTGCTCCCATGCCAGAGGGGCACTGCAAGGTGACAGGCGCCCCAAATGAGGACTCAGTCCTTGCCACAGCTCTCCAAAGCCATGCCAAAAACCCCACCCTTGTCAACACCACCACAAACAACCTGATCTGGCTGCTTTTGCTTCAAACCAAAGCAATTCCCCTCTCCTGTGCTCCAAGCTGACTGTGCAAGGCAGCGCGTTAAAAGTTCAGCCCTGTCTGCACGCTTTCGTCTGAGCGCTCGCAGAGAAAATGAAGAGTTTAACAGAGTTGAGCTCTTACTGTCTGCCTTTAGATTTCCGTCTTCGCGCTGGAGATGTTTCTGGCTGTTTCTGTGAAGCGGGGGCTGAAGAATGGTAAAAAGATGTTTGAATAAACAGGAAGTGCCGTGCAGCCGGAGCACAGGCTGGAGGGAGACGCTGGAGCACTGCCCTTCGCAGCAGCCACCGGGCTCTGCCTCCACAGTAGCAACCTCTGCTTTTACTAAATGACAAAGAAACCGCAAAGCATTCCTTCCCTAATTCTTCCCTTGCAAAGTGACGAGATCAGCTGGAGCTCACAGGTAATCTCCAAGTTTGGTTCAGCACTACACTCGGCACAAAAATCTAGTGACTCTGCACTATTAAACACCCACATCTGTGAGCAGAAGCAGGCAGAACTGTGTCCCCAGCTAGACCAAACAGCAGCCAGAAGCACACCTCGCTTCTGTATCTAGGCAAATTCGGATTTGCACGGAAGTCCAGCCAAGCTTTACGTTCCTACCCTACCCAAGTGCTGTGACTTGCTCTGGAAACTGGCTCGGGAGGCTGGCCGGGCTGCAGAGCTGTTTTCTCTAACTGCGTGAACTGAAATATAAACAACCGCCCAAAAACCACAACTTGTCTTGGGCGCAGGGACTTGCATCCAGCATCTCCGAAAGCGTAACTTCAGCATTCCGGCAGATGCCACCCCTCCTTCGTCATCGCCTTCCCCTCCCTAAAACAAACTACCTATTTAACTGGAGATGACTAACTAACCGTCTCCCCACCCAATTATCAAAGCCCTGTCTGCTGCTGTCATATTGGTGACATGACACAGATATTGTCAAGAAAAAGTAAACTGGGGCTGGCACTCAAAGGCAGCTCATGAAGAGATGAGCAGTCGAACAGCCATATTCAATAAAAAAAGAGGAACAGGATTCCTTTAGAAAATGTATTGCTGTTGTGGCAACGTGCTACTGCCACACTGAAGGGACTGATTTGTTATTTAGCATGTAGTCTTGGACTGTCTGTCATTCTGGGTGCTAATGCTCTGCTAAAATAACTCATTGGGAGCTGTCAGTGGGATGTTTACATAGGCCCCCAATCTTTTCTTCATACAAGGAAATTTTTTACTGGAATTCATCTTCTTTTGATCTCACATTCAAAGCAACAGCAGCTTGATAGACATGCAAGTCTGAAAGCAAATCCAGACACTGAAGATAAACCGCCAGAGTATGACAGGCAGGAGCATCTAAAGCTTATAAAAATGAAGAGAACAGCATGTCGTCTGAGTATTACAATAGCAGAAATCAAGAGACATATTAGGTGGAACTGATCAGCCACAAAAACAGTTCAAAAGGCAGATCATAGAAACAGAAGACTAAGCTAGAAAAAAAACAAAATTGGAAAGATCTGCTTTACAGAGGCATCACCTCCTTTCTGAGCACCGCAGCGTTTCCGCTCCAGCATGTAAACTTAAGAGGAAAAAAAGAACAGGGCTGGTGCTGTCTCTACTAACTCAGCAGTTCTTACCTTCAACTCACCAATTAATTTGCCGAGTGTACGTTTCAATTACGTGTTATTCAAAGTGAAATAAAAATAGGACACTGTGCCACTCGCATCTACAGCTCAGCCCTCCCCAACACCACAGGGATGGGGAATTGGTGCCTCTTCGTTAGGAATTGCATCTCCCTGTAAGGTGCAAAAGGAGCCCTGGCCTGAGCCCCTGCCACCATTTTAGCTTGTTCATCTTTCCAAAGGCTGAGTCTTGGGATGTTCCTGAGCTCTGCCTCTGCCACTGGTGCAGAAATATTAGTTCAGAAGGTAATTTTATTTAAATTAAATTAAATTACATCTGCCACAGAGTCCACAGCTATGTTCTGAAGGCGACACTTGCCAGGAAACAATTGCTGAAACTTTCTCTAGAAACCCATACATTTTTAATTTTTCTTCCCCAAATAAGCTTCTTATTCTAATTGAAGTCAGCAAATATAATGAAAAAGTAATTCTCAAACAATTTTGTACTTAGAGCTATTTGTTAACAAACACTGAATGAGCAGCAGTGTTAGGTTAAAGGGCAGCAGGATTCCACATTATAATTTAGCCTGCGGTTATTTCTGATTAAGAACACCCTCCAGGATGGCAAAGCAAGATCTTCTTTTGCAGCAGGCATAGCTTTTAAAATTAGCCTCTTCTCAATAATAAAACCAACAGGAAAACTATGGATTTAAAACTGTATTAACCAATTTGAAGTGGTGCAATCAGTTTATGTCTTGCTTTCTGCAAACCACTGTTTCCTGCCTTAGTGAAGTTTCAAATGTAAAAATGCTGCCTGGATTCTGAAAATGTTGTAAGAAAGTCACCTTCTGTCATGCTTATGTAGCTATCTAATGTGCTAAAGGCTGATTATTTATCTTTAAACTGTACTAGTTTAATCTTTTAAGGTCACCACTAATCTGCTCCAACCTTTTAAAAAATAGCAGCTTTCAAGACTTACTGCTGGAATCACTAAACTCTGAGCTCAATGTCATTGTAAGGGATACATTAGCCAGAGCGAGTGTAGTTTTACAATGTAAACACCAAATATAAATCCCCACCTAAATGAGAAGAAAAATACAATGTCCATGCCAGGAGAAATATCAGTAAATAACGCCGACGCCGTATTATTTCACAAATATCGTTCCAAATCATGTTGCTGTTTCTCTCTCCTCCCCCTCCCTTTTCAGTGCAAATCTTGGGTATAATTTAAAGTATCATTAGGTGTTTTTTCTTTATCTTTTCCCTTTCTCAGCAGCAACTTTGCCTGCCCGCTGCGAAGCCTCCTGACCACATTTGGAAGTTGTTGTAAAGTCCAAAACCCCCTCACAGGTTATTTGTGTGCATGTGCTGCACAGCAGCCTTTTATACTCTTCTTTTTCCTTTTCCCCTAGACTTCTCCTGGACTTGAATGTCACAGTAGACCTTGAATGTGAAATGGCTTCAAGCTAATTGCTTTAATTGCTTGAAGATGTGCAGGCAGGTGAAACCTGATCCCCTTGGCCATTGTAGAGACCAGGAACAACACAGGAATGTTTACATAGTGGTTTGAGTTTAATAGACAGTAGAGCTGAGTTTCAGACAGCTAGCAAAAACACAGCTAATAGGTGACCTCTTAATGTAGTCCTCCTTTTTAAAAACAAAATACAATTTCGTTTTATACAAGGCAATGTCCCTAAATGCCAAGGTTATCTGCTTGACTTTTTGAGTGAGCATGCACTGCGTTGCACCTGACATTTATACCAGAAACTCTATCCTGAATGCATTTCCCTCTGCCTTAAAACAAAAAGCACTTTATGTGTCAGTCACCTTACAAACAGATTAGAGCTGGATGGAGTTTCCTTATAAGTGCAGTCATTTTAATTTAAAATTGAGTGTTTCTCACCACTGTCATATATTCCTTCCCCCTCATCCCCTGGGCACTCCTACCCTCTGGTGGGCACCGGCACAAATCCTTGGAAGGGTCTTCTGGAAGGGCCAAGTACTTTTACGGCTTTTCCAGAGCTTTTACTGCTTTTCCAGAACTTTTACTGCTCTTCCAGAGCTTCCAGTGCATTTGCACTGTTAAGATTCGGACTGGCTGTGACGCATTTCTGCAAAGGCAGTTTGGTTTCACACACGGCACAAATTCAGCAGCTCTTCCTCAGGCAAAACTCCTCCTGACTGAGAACTGCAGCATTCAGGGTCACTGACGATCAGGTTTGCTTTCCAAGAATCATGAGGTAAGTAAAACACACTTGAAACCAGCCAAAGACCAGTGAGCAGGTACAGCACAAGTGTAGAAAGCAAAGACTGAATTTGGCAGCAGCAGTAGCATAAAGGTATTTACTGTAAGTCTAGTCCAAAAAACAAACACTGAAAACAGGTGATACTGAATAGTCACTTTCCTGGCACGGGAACTTTATGTTTTGTTGCCAATCCCAAAGAAACAGTTAAAATGACTTGTATTGAGTGAATACCAGCCGAGAAATGTGTTGTATCCCAGACAAAAAGGAATAAATAAAATAATATTTATGGAGTAAGGAAAAAGGGAAGGCAGTGTGAGACATGAGACTGGAAAAGCACAAATACACTGAGGCAGAGGAGATGAGGCCAAACTAAAGCTTATTTGATACGAATGAGAAAGGAAAGCAATTCCCTGCCACACAGCCCTGCAAATAAAGGGCATTTCCAGTCTGGTCTTGGCAATTCCACCCAAAAAGTTTCAAATTCTCTAGTAGTTTTCACTGTACCCCTTGAACAGAAGCAAACACAAGCAGGAGGGAGGCTGCTCCAGCCACTCTGGATGCAAACTGTGGCTCCCAGGAAGACAATAGATGCTGGCTTCTCTGCTCTACCTTGCCTGATATTCCCAATCCTCTGAAGAAAATGAGTAACTGATCTTAAATAATACAGAACAAAGGGAACAATGGGAGCTGGAGAGCAAGCTGGGATACTTGGGAACATGCCTCTTTCTTCTGAGAGAGAATCTCACCGCCACACATGCACACACAGAGTTACAGAATCACAGAAGTTGTTGTCCTGTGTCGTCCACCCCCCTCCCTCCCTCCTTAAAAGCTCAAATTCCAGCCACTGTGGGGTTCTAATAGACTTTTTTCTGTACGGCCTGAAAGATTAAGAAAAAAGAAGAAAGTTCAGAATGGGGGGGGGGAAAAAAAAAATTAGAAGAAGAGTGTCAATTTAAAGATTTAGTATAAACTAGTCCAAGCCTGTGGGAGGAACGCTAAGTGGAAAAAGTAAACACGGTCCCCCCAAGAAGTTCCCCTGGAAGCTGAGCAGGCAGCCAGTGCCTGGTACCCGCTGCCCCACGCCCGGGGAGGTCAGCCCAGCTATGCTAAACTGACAGGTTCAGTTTACAGCAGGCCAGCACTTTGTTTGGATATACTGGCCTTGCTCACCGCCAGCTTAACAACAGATGGCTCGAAAACTTTCATTATGTTGCAGAGGGCTGAACTGCAAACAATCAGGAAAACTGTGAAAAGTTTAACTCCCTGCGAGCCGAGCGGGGAAGCGCTGCCCTCGCCAGCCGGCGTCTCCTCCCGCCCCGGCCATGGGCGCCTTTAAATTAATTAAAGCGGGATGGGATGATTAATCATACCTGCACACCGTCCTGGGGATGCCTGGGAAAAAGAATTTGCGATTTGACAAGGTCATTTCAATAAAAGTAGCATTCCAGGAGAAAATGGACTTTGACGGATTGCAAAGCTGATTTTAAACCTTCCTCAAGCCTCTGGCTCTAGGAAAGTTAGAGAAAGTTTCTGCAATAATCCTCTAATCGGGGTTTATCAGGAGCTTTCTGATCAGAGTTCTTCCATCTACAGAAATAGAGCCTCTGTCCCTCACATTCCCACTCCAAACTTTCACCCTCCACGGCAAGAGAAGGCCACCAAATAATCTAACGTGCAGATCTGAATATGATTTATCCAAATCTGTGTGTAATTTAAATATTCATCTAACTGATTTGATTCATATGCACCCTAATATCTTTTAACGCTCTAAGGCAGGTTATAAATGCACCTTCCGAGGTTTAATTCAATTGGCAGTCTTATATACATCTCATCACTGAAAACGCATTATTTTATATTATTCAAGAAATGAACAAATCTGTTTTCCACAAATGTATTTTAAAAGCTACTCTTTCCTGTTATTGAAAGAAAATTGTGTTTATTACTCCTTTAGCATAGTGTAAACTCATAAACGTCAACAGAGAGTACAAGGAAAACTGTCAACTAAATATTGTTTCCTTCATGAGCTGCTCTTCCAAGTCAATTACGCCTTTCAACTTCTGGGGCATTGTATGATAAACTGGCAGTAAAAATCATTCACATTAATATACCATGGTGCCTTGCCTGCAAAAGGTAATTAAAGAAGTAAATGACTCATAAGAATAGACATATTAGCTGCAAAATGAAAGGCAACTGAGCTGCCACATGAAAATATGTACCATTAAGATACTGCATTTTCATATTCCTGTAATCAGCTTCAGTAGACTAATGCTTATTTAATCCAGTTCTCGCCTAAGTCCATCAACAACTGTTTTTTGCTGTTTTCTCCTTGACTGAACATTATGTGTGCAGGTTTGGAATAAATACTGCAATAAGATTTTTGCATAGTCAATTGAAGAACAGGTTTTTTATCTTTAAAAAACTATTTTTCTTTCCCACCAAGAGAAATATAGCAGAAAAGGATACCAAGAAACCCCACATTTCCTGGGGTTCTCTCAGTGCCCATACACTTTGAGTGAAACACATACCCCAGTCTAACCGGGGTAATCAAAGATAACCATTTTGATTTGTGAAACACAGCAGGAAATCAAGCCTCACCTTCCAACTTTCCTGCTCTTCAAATGGGAAAGGTTTGCCCTGCTAATGCATGTTTTCATTAGGGTTATAAAAATCAGACAGGCTTTCTCTTTCTTAAGTCTTTGACACAAGGTGGGGCAGGGAGAGGAACGGGCGCTGCTGGATTTCAGGAGGAGATGGAGCTGCAGGCTGGGGAGACACAGGAGCATCACCCCCAGCTATTTGCTCTGCCCAGCCCAGCTGGCAGGACCCCAACTCCAAACCCACACAGGCACCATCCTGGCATCCCCCCTGGGCAGCAGGACCACCAAGCTCAGCACAGCACATGATTTTGGGGAAGAGCCATTGCTGGGAGCTCACCCTGCACTGCACATCTCAGCCCACCCTGCTTCTGTAGCCACCACATAAACCAAAGCGTTTTGGTGAAGGGTCTTGGGTTGAACTTCACAAATCCATCCTTTTCCTCCCAAGGGGATGGCAGGGAGACACTGAAATTCAGGGGACAAAGTTCAGTTGTCTCCAAAACAAAACACCCTGCAAAATACTCAAACATGCATAACTCATCCTTTTTTTGAGCAGTAATTAAAATACTCTTTTCATCAAAATAATAGCTCTATAAGGCCAAGGTCCAAACTGCTTTTGACTGCACAGCTCTCACAATTATTTCATTTTCTAAAGTGTGGGGTGGAGTGAACTCCAGTATCTGAGCTATTGCTACAGTGTTGAGAAATGCTGACTTTCCTAAATGGCAGATGCCGTGTATGTACCATCCATCCTTTATTTATTGTGCCCGACACAGGTTTATCCTTGCAAAAAGAGATTTTTCAATAAAAATCTTCACACATTGCTTCGCAACCTGCATTATATGTTGCTTATTTATCACTATCAGTACGAAATAGTGTAAAACTTAAAATGTAGGATCAATCATTATTTAAACTATATTATTGCTTCTGTATTTGAGCAGACATCACTTTGTACCACAATTAATGAGCTCTAGTCCTTTTTCTAATTAAGGAACAAAGGTTCTTGTGTGCAGAGTATAGAGTGACACTGTCTAGAGAACACACATTTAAATAGAAGAGAATCCTTCTAATTACCTTACAATAGGATTTTTCATATCCAGGAACATAATAGGATCAAGACATTAGAGCATTTCCAACAGCATTTACAAATAAGTAATTACAAAACACTGTTAAAAGGTAATACTGCATTCCTAAAAACTAGGGGACCTTATGGAGACTAGTGCCTAACACTTTGGTGTTTATAGAATTAACCTTTGAGCATTGATACAGGGAAAATGCAACATAGAAATTATTTTATAGATGTGTATACACAGAGATAAACCTGAAACAGAATGAGGAGTCAGCTATTAGAGCCTAAACCACTTTAGGCTCACATAGATTAGGATCCAAACACATAATTAAGAAAGTCAGAAAGGTAACCTCGCTTTATCCAGTAATTAGGGCTGTTAGAAATTGGATACTGTCTCTTAAAAGTGTTACAAATACACAGCACTACTAAATAACCTGCACTGCTGGGAAAGTATACTCGCTATCAAGGGCAAAGCTGCTATACACTGAGGCAACAGTAAATGACAGACTGTTGTTCAAGTCCATTAGCTGCTATGTGATAGGAGCACATTCACTAGCACACGACCTGTGAAAAATCTTAGATCTCTTTAAATCTTTGAATTGGATTGCTGCATTAATTCTTAAGAACTGCAATCCTTCAACCAAGTCAAATTACCCTCATTAAGAGGGGAAAAACTGCCTCTGCAATAAGTTAAAAAAAAAGAGATATTTATTACCTATAATCACTTTCACGTACTTCACCTGGAAGTGTGACAAACTGGGACAACAACTTCAGAGGCTGGCACCCGTTCAGCTGCTGGTGGGGCCGGGGTGGAGGGGACACGCCATGCATGTGTCACCCTCTGTGCCTGTGCGCCGACATTCAGCGTGAATACGCGTGCTTCTTGGGGAAAAACCTCAATGAATGTTCTAAGAAAAGAAAAATCACTAAGAATAAGCACAGGCACTGAAGCGATCTGTGTGTGTGCCACTGAAATAACCGCAAAAGAGGAGAGGAAATTCTTCAGTTATTCAAGGCTTGATTAGAACACTACTTCATAATTAGGCATGTTACAAGTATTGTCATCAACCAGAAAATTCATGTACTAACTCAAAGGTCTCCGAAGCTGGCTCAAGCCTTCTATTCATTAACAACATCTGCTATTAATGTTTAACCCTCATAAACTTGCACCAAACATCCAGCATTCAACAAAGCTTAAAAATAAATATTTTGTTGTGCTGTTTTATCCGCATGGTGATCTGCTCAGTTCTGCAGATATCAAGAACCACTGCAATGGCCAGAGAGATAATGGACAAATATTTGGTCTTTGTTGGAAAGAAGATTTCTCCAGTCACTGCTTCTCTGCACTCAGATGCTACAGCTCCCGAGCCAGGCTGGTGCAGCAGAATAAACAGCAATGCAGACATACAGATATACATGCACCTATACGATGGTATGAATAATTTATTTTGAAGATGAAACTTCCTGGAACAATTTTCAGGATGAGTGCTCTAAAGAATCCTCTGTTTAAATTTTTTTTAAATTTAAAAATGAGCATTCCTAGGACAAAAGATTCCCTGTGAAATGGGGAGCTGAGTAAGTCCAGGATTCAGAAATGAGAAACAGAGCGTTTCATCTTCATTTTACTGCTGCGAGTCCAGATGAGAGCCCTGATCTCGCAGTCAGATCCTAATGGGCAGATCCTTGGAAGAGTCTTTGGAAAGACTCATTTCCACCAGCATGGTTTTAATGTAAGCATTGCAATCTGCTTGTGCAGGCTCATTTACAGCGTGGAGACAGAGCTAAGTGGTGAGCTAATGCGACCCTCTAATGGCTCCTGGGAGCGCATCCCGACGTCCCCTGTCCCCGTCCCTCTTCCTGCGGATGGATGTTGGTAGCACAGCCCCTGCTGGGCCCATCCTGGCTCCCAGGGGCAGCCCTGGAGCACTGGTGGGCAGGTCCCACAGCTCCCTGCCTTGCCTGCTCCCTCCTGTCCGCACTGACCCCTGCACAGGCCAACCTCCAAGTCCCCACAGAGCCTGAAATTCCAGCATCAGGCGGGTGAAGATCCCGCCTGCACTCGTCTCACCATCATTTTCTAATCTGCAGCAACGCCAAGATACAAACCAAGCCACAAAAGTAATGAAAAATACAGCTCTTTTTGTCTTCAAACATGACATTCATGGCGGATTCACTGTCTGCATGTTGCAGCACGCTCTATTCTTAGCACCGTGCCTTTTAAAGTTAGGCCCATTATTTTCTACGGTGTATCAAGATCAGTATGTATAACATATGCCATATTGTTGACACTTCCCTGGATGTACTGCACACCATATGCCTAAAGCACTAAAAGGGGTGATGAACAGAGTGGCAATACTGAAAGGAGAACAAGATACACCGAGCATGTTGAATGAATTCAGTTATATAATTCAGCCAATAAGGGTTTCCATACATTTAACAATCTCCTCTTTTTTTTTTTCCTCCCCTTTTTCTTCCCCACCCTCCCCCTTGTATAAAAATGAATTTAACAACTTTCCACTGTGAAAAGTTAACACGCTGGACACGTATTCAAAGCAAACATTTAATCACACTGGGCCCACCAGGTCTAAAAAGTATACATGTAAAGATAGATCATATATAATCACACCAATAAAACAAACAAAAAAGGACTATTCATACATTTTAGCAATAAACTAAAAAAATAAAACATACAGTTCTGCTCCTGCTTCCACTTGTCCTTTATTTTACCTTGCATAAATCTATACCCCAAGTCCAATTCCTAGAACTAGGGAACATGTCATCTTGCCCATCTTCATAGCTTTATTTACTAGTTTCTCTACTAAGAATTATTATTTGAAGAACCCAGAAACTAATGCTCTCTTACCCTACAGTATTTTTGTCCAAATCTTCTGGAACGGATTATAAAATTGAAATGTACGAAGGAACACAGCCGAGCTATATTTATAACACGAATGCTGCTCTTCAGCAGCTGATACATACACATGTGTATCCTCATTTCTATGCCATCCCTCAGCACGCTCTAATGGGTACACTAGCTGCATCCTCATCATTAAAATAAAAGAAAAAAGAGGGAAAAAAAAGGAACTGACTCATCACTGAGAACAGTTTTGACAGTACTTGCATGCAAAGCCCTGGCAGAGAGGTTCAAGCTATTTAGTTGCGACCAGATACAAATCACAAACTTTGGACTGAATTAATAATTAGATAAAAAAAACAAACCTAAGCATGCAAACTCTCAGCACAGGTACAGGCTGATGCACAGGTGAACCCAGGTCCAATCTCCAAGTTTAGTCCTTGGAGTAATGTGCTGCCTGAAGGAAGGAAAAGATCTGGAAAGCAGGAATCACTGCAGGGAATCCCCACTGCCAAGACACCGACAGGGTCGGGGAAAGAGAAGAGCGACGCAGAAACACCCGGCAGGAACAGGCAGGACCCTTCCAGGGGGAGAATCCCAGCTGGCATCAAGCACAGGGGAGGTGCAGGGAAGCAGGCTGCTCTCCTGGCACACCAGGAGCACGGCCAGCTCCTCACAGGAATGCTGCTAATGCTCAGGAGCTAACGATGCCACACAAAGCTGAAGCTTCCCCATCCTCTGTTGTTAGTGCCACTATGCACCCACAGGCAATGGATCAAAGGGCCTATGAGAAGATAAGGAGAATCCATTTTCATTTCAAAATATGAAAATTCTGGCACAGCAGATCACTACAGAAGATCAGTTCTGCTGTGTATCCATGGTGTGTTGAAGGGGAATGTTGCATTTTAAATATACACAGACACATACCTATTTATCTGAGTAAGCAATATCATTAGAAGAATAAAACAACCTAAAAGAACACGAGCCTTTTGTTAAAGTGGAACACAGAATCTTCTTCGTGAAAAACATCAAAGAAAAGGAACACATGCTCACGTTTAAAAACAGTCTACGCCTAATACAGAACATCAAAATGTTAAAAAAAAACCCAAAACCAACACAAACCAACAAAACTCCCCACTTTGCTTCACAATATTTTCCTTAGAAACAAACTTAGTTTCCTGCTGGCCAGGAAAGGGCTGCCAGTGCCCATTTAAAGCACTGGCTGCACAATCCACTGAGAACTCAGATAAGAATTAATATACAGAAATTTCACATTGTCAAAATTAGGACAAGTGGAAATTTTTTGAGTGGAAACACTTGCACTCCATCAGTATTAGGCCAGAAGGTAAACAGAGGAGTATGTTCCAAGAAGTTAGAAAAGGAAAGAGTTTAGACAGGCATGCCAGTGCCTGCTCTGAGCTTTCTCTGGAGGAAAACAAAACAAAGCAAAACAAAACAGCTTCATTTTGCAAAAGCCACGACCGTACAGCTATTTGCAGAGGGAAGTGGTGAGCAGGCAAAACCTCCTGTCAGCATCCCTGGGGCTGTGCCTTCAGTACATCAACACAGGCCATGAGATGTCAAGTAAGGGTGTGAAAAAGCCTTTTACCTTCTGGTCCCTAGCTCGGGGCTGGTCCAAGCAGAGCACAGCCAAACTTTCTACTGGCTGCTGGCGACGTTAGTTTGATGGACTCCGTCCAGTCGCTCGTGGACTACTGTCCATATTAGGAAAAAATCCCCACTTGAGGCTGGCACCAGGATCCAGCCCTATCCACAGGCACCGGCAGCACTACAGACTTTGCCCCAGAAGCCAGGTTGAGACACAAGGATCACAGCCAAGTCAATGTGCCCAGGATCCTTAATAAACAGAATCCTATAAAGCAAAAAACAATTCTGCCATGGCTAATTAAAACATCTCTTGTGCTTGCTCTGTAAGAAAACCCACACAACAACACATGAGCAACAAAAAACAAAAGTAAAAAAATCCCCTAAACCACCCTGTGGTGAACTTTGTTTCCTTTTCCGTGTGGCGCTGGTGACGTTTCGGGGGGGCTGGGGAGGGTAAAAGGGCATCACCACCACGGCAGCTTTTAATTCTGCCAGGCAGATCCCTCAGACCTGTAACAGGCATCTGCTTCCTACCCACTAGGCCATTAATCACCCAGACTCCTAAAAGGTTCAATTCATGTGCCCACTCAGAGAACTCATGAGATGCCTGATAGTCATGTGTCATTTGAGAAGGGAACAAAACTGTATTCTTCTCTGAACTGAGGTAGCTCCCATTACCAAGAGACTGTCTCCCCTGGGAGCGACCAGAAGATCGAAATGAAGGAGAGCTGACTCAAAGCTCTGCCTCACAGAGACACATAATTGATGCAGAAGGAAGAGTTATTAGGAATCTGCCACTACCCTTATTTTGCCTATAATCTGGGGAATTTGTGAAAGGGTTTTAAAAGTGGTGAAAAATATCTCCAATTTTTAATAGATACATCCCAGACAGACAGGCTGCTCTCCAGGAAAGACTGCCCTCCTCCTTGGATAAGAGCTTGGCAAAAGCAAAGGAGGTTTTTGCCACCTTAAAATTGGACCATTTCTTCTAATGATTAACTTCAGTCTTACAGGGACCTTTTGAGCAGCTTGAGGTGATGCCTGGCCTCTCTGCAGGCTCACAATCCTTTGCTTCTCTTGATATCCCCTGCTTCAAAAATCTCGATCCTTATCTACTGATGCTCTTAAAAGCCTTGGGAGATACCAGCCTGGGTCTATGTGAACCAGGGGTAACTGACTCCCCCAGACTGGGCTGAAATGTGACACAAGAATATATCATTTGACACTGCCATTTCCTGTACATGACAGCTGGGAAGAAAAGGGTACAAAAAAGGGAAATAGGTACTTTTGCAGCTTAAAAAATAAATGGTTGTACTGCTCTGCATTTGATAGAAAATTAAGGAAAAACAAGCAGGAAAAATCCTGCCCTCCTGCTGCTTCTTACTGCTTTTCTTCCTTTAATTACTGCTCTACTAGGTAAACTAATGGATAAAACAGAAAAATATAAAAACCTATGAGCACCCCAGCAACTCCTTCACATCCTTGTTATTTTCCTGGCAATATCCATGCCTCAATAGAAATGTTATCCACATTCTCTTTTTTTCAAATTTTTCCCCTTAAAAAATTCAGCTATAAACTAGAGTGCAACTAAGTTTCAGGCAGCCTGGCACATTCACTGCCACTCGATGCTTTACCTTTCTCACTAGCACCTTTTGATCTCTCAGGCTTTGGGAACACTAAGCCGAACGGATCTCCTGCTGTATTTCATAATTACCAATTCACAGCTATTTCAGCACTCTGTAGATGCCAGCCTGCTGCTCAGGTATCAATACAGAATTGAAAAAATGCTGAATTTTCTTGGCCAGTTGAGAATTTTTTCAACATTTTCCCCATTCCTCCACAGTGCTACAAAAACCGCGCTGAGCTGCCGCTGTTACTGAGGAGCCAACCTGGATGCTTCGTGCTGCACAGAGCAAAGAGGAGGCTGCTTTCAAAGGGTTTACAGCGTTGAAAAGGGGGCTATGATACATAAACAGCCCTTTTCATGTTCAAAAAATCTTCTCTTTCCATTCAGCATCACCATTATCCCTACTGGTTTCCTCCGCCTGCAGCTGCTCCCCAGCAGGCAGATACAAAACGCGGCTCTGCGGGCGACGGCCGTGCTCAGCCCTCTCCCCTTGGCAGGAACGTGTCACCACGATGATCTTGCTCCAGCACAGGAGAAAAACACCCATGAGCCATAAAAAAACAGCCAACCTGGGCCACAGCTTGGTCCCAGCCTGGGGAGGGGGCACAGCTGCCTGTGAGGGGCTAACGGGGCTGTCCCGGTGGCCACCTCTGTACCCATAACACAATCTCAGCTATTGTTCTACAGCCATGAAAAATTAAGCTGAATGGTTAAGGTTTCCCACTCCAAGTGTTGGTATGAGGCCCTGTAGTATATTTTGCTCTCGTGGCTTACCTATGGGACCTTCAGCAAAGGAAGTCCATGCTGGGAGTGAATGTAAAATACGGGACAGTGAAGACTGGAGAGAAAAGTCTTAACCAGAGTGTTTGAATTTAAAGTGTTTCACCAGCAGTACTTCATTAAGTCTTTGCTCCAGGTTCTCTTACAAACAACTAGCAACATACATTCCCTGCAAAATCATTCTAAAGTCCTTCAGCAAAACTAAAAAGCTGCTTGTCCACCATCTGGATTTTACAGACAGGGCAATGAAAACAGAGATGAGAAGAATTCAACACTGGAAACAATACTCATGAACTACAAACAGACAAGTAGTTCTGAACATTTAGAAGAAAAGCCATTTCTTTTGTTGGTTACTACCATAACTCAAACCCTTTCTGATCCTCTCTTCAATAGAATCAGTACATTTACAAACTGGTAAATCCTCATGTTCAATTTTTGGTGCTGAAAACAAAACAGAAGATGATCCTTTTTAATCTTCAAACAACCTTAAGGCAGAAACACTTCATTATTTCCCTGTCTGGTGAGGAAACATGCCAAAATGCCAACATCTCTGGCTGAAGCTTGGCTGTGCTGCAGTTTAAAACACCACATGCAAGTCCTCCAGACCATCACACGCAAAGAGAGGTCTCACAACAAAATCCCAGCCTGAAATACTCCCCAGACACTGGAAAGGTTCAGGTACAGATCCACATCCAGGTTTTTTATCTCAGGTTTATATCTAAACCAAATATAAGGATTCTCTTGACTTCTTCCAAAGAATAGTCTTTTAAGACATAAGACTCCAGAACCAATAAAAAAGGTAATTTAACAATATCTCTAGTGTGTCACCAATCATTTAGAGGGCCTTGGGGCTGCTGCATTCCCACTACACTACAGCAGCTTTCCCACCCTGCTGGTTTTCAATTGACACCCTCTGTGTTGATATTTTTTTCCAAGTTAAGCCTGATGGCATTTTTTAAGCTTCCCCTCACAGCTGCTGTCCTCTGTTTGTGCCACCACTGGGTCCCAGCAGGGCAGTCATGGGCAGTGCCAGGCAGGGCACAGCTCTGCTGGAACCCACACTGGTGGGATCAGGGGTCTTCTCCTCCCTATCCCCTAGGGCACAAGGTCCAGGAGATACAAGAAACTGAACTTTCAAGGAAGAAGTCAAAAAAGGGGGAAAAAAGATTTTAAAAAAATCGGAAAAAGAAACCCCTATGAAGAGGTTGTTGATCAGGATCTCACAGCATTAACTTCAGAAATTTGCCAGTGTATCCATCACTTACTGAACAATCTGTTATTTTTTTGCCAAAAAGGCAACAAAAATGACCCTCGCTTACATTTTGCTGGTATTAGCCTAAAGACTGCTTGGAAGACAGAATATCTGAGACTAGGTAAACACTCCCTTCATCTTCACTTGGTATGAGTGGGATTGTCATCAATTCATTCTTATTTTCAGCAATCCTGGCCATGGCCTAAAAGGCCAGGAACAGCAGCTGGCACCACCAGCCTCTGCCACCACAGCCTCCCAACCCAGCTCCTGCACTCAGAGGTGAGCACAAGACAGGCACATCTACTCCAGAACACCTACAACCTCTAAACATTTTGCAGAGCCCATTGCTCCATCAAACACAACCATCCTGGCTCCCCACCTCAGTTGCTGATGCAGAACAGCAACGGATGTTATTAACAGAAAAGGGTGGAACACCACCACTTAAAATGCACTTACCTACTGCAAGTGAAATTAATAGTCATTAACAAAATAAAATTCTTCAAAAAAGTTTTCCTTTGTAAATACCTAAAGCATACCCCACCACCAGAGTCAGGAGGAAGTTTTCAAATGGGTAACTGCTAAATGAATATATCTGCTAAAGGAATCAGGGGGTTTTGTGCACTCCAAGGTTATGTGTTTAGCAGGCTTTGATACTTCAATGAAAAATTGAGGTGGCAATGATTTGCAGACTAAATTAATGTTAAATACTTCAAAGAACTGGACAAACAAGTCAGCAGCAAAAATTTTATAGGTTCACTTCCTTCAAGGGAACTTAAAGAGCCAGCATTTTATTGCTGCGAATTCTAGTCACTCCTTTTACCCCTCAGCATCTGTTTGAAATATGTAGTAGACAATTGCTTTTTTGGCTCTGACTCAGGTGGTTGAAATACAGGACAAACAGACTACTGTATATAAGCTTTCCTCCAGCAATGAAAATTTTTATTAACTCTCTTGCATAGCAAACTCGGCTGCCTAGCTTCCAATCCCTATAGAATCATCAAGGAATGTGGCTACTTATTAATTCTGGTGGTCAAGCACAGGGTGGGTATGTTGAGACTTGTCTGCAATACGTAACCTCACATTTCAAAAAAATAAGAGAAAAAAAGGAAAGCTACAGAGGGAAGGAAAAACATAAATGAGTTCTGTTTAGTTCATCATTCATAGGTGTAAAATTCCAAGCTAAATACTAGCTCTGTACATAAATATGTCAGCCCTGTCAGACTTTCTGGCCAAAGAAAACAAGGCCCACGGTGGAGGGGTTCAGAACTACCCTCAGAGCCATGAACCTGCCCCACCTTCCACTGCTGTGTCAAATTCAGGAGTTTTCTCACATTGGTGCTTCGTGAAAACACCCTGCAGACACTGCCTAAAAATTACTCTTCTCACCCCACCCAGCTGAAGGACTGGGGAAAAGAACAAGGTCAGAGGTACTGAACACAGAAAGGAAGGTTCTTGTTCCCCAGGAGACTTTATTTAGAACAATCCTGGCCACTTGAAACTCCTACATTTCATTGCTTCTGCATCCTCCACACTGCTTGTTGTAGTGGTGACCACTTCTGCAAAGCTTTTGATCCCTGAGAAGCACTCTTAGATGTTTTCCAGCATTTAACGTTGGATGAAACTCCCTCTTTAAGTTGTGGTTGCAGTCAATTTGAGCCAGCCTGAGGCTGTTGTGGTGTTTTAGACTTCTGTTGTGTTTCCAATGTCATAAATACCTAATAGCAGTGGTCAACATTTAGAAATAAACATTTGCCACATATTTTCTACACAAAACAACTCCAACTGTCTGACATCTGCAGGTATTATCAATTTTTGCATTTTTAGCCAATATTTAGCACATAGGTTATTAAACAGCTGGACTTTACTTAAAGCTCCCCTTGAGTTGTGTTATATTGTTTGGGAAAGAAGGTCACAGCCTACAGCTAGCTGTCGATTTGCTCCAGCTAATTTTCACACCAACAAATTCAACAGTCTTTCCGCCAATGCCATAAATTAGAGAACAACTGCTACATGAAGAGTATGAAAAGCCATCAAGGGCTGCCTACAGCCCAAACCTCTCGATCATGATACAGCCCATGAGGCTGGATCTCCCTGGTCTGATCCACCACAACCTGAAGCAAAGTCCTTAGATCATTTTCTGGTCATCACACCCTATAGGTATCCATTGGACTTAGATACTTCTTTCAGTTTCTCCAGAGAAAGCTCAGAGGAAGATGCTTCTCATCCCTTTACTACAACTGCAGCTGTTGGGTGAGAAGAAAGTGACTCTCATTTCTTCTATTTCTTACTGCCAGTACAAAACAGGGTTTCCCTTCCAGCTTTCAGCTCCTGCTGGCTGTCTCCCTGGGAGCAGAGGCTCTCCAGCACCTCCGTTCATCTGGCGAGCACTCGCGGTGCTGCAGAATGTCAGCTCACGCAGGGAGCACCCAGCCCCTCCAGCAGCCCCCTGGCAGACAGATATGATTACAAGCATCACATGTGGCTCTCCCAGATGGTGGCCAAATAGCAGAGATACCTGCCCTGAGGCTTGATTCTGCACGGACAGCGAGCACCCCAACAGCTATGAGCACGCCAGGTACCTGGGCCACCACGCACCTCCAGCTCCCAGCTGGGCAGCTGTGGCCACCAGCCCTCAGAACTGTGCCCAGGCTCCCTGGGCAGCTCATCAGGAAGCACTGTAGGTGTGCAGCCTCACAGATACGTGACCACTGCAACTCACCCGTGTCCAATTTCTTAGAAAGGAATTGTTCAAAGCTGCAATCCGCTGGACCAAAAAAGGTAAAGCCCTGTGACCCTTAGGAGACAAACTCAAAGCCTCTCTCCTAACAAAGCCTGTCATGCACAGGCTCTAACAGGGAAGTAATTTTGGTGCAGAGCCATACCAGACTTTTCCATGTCTTCTGAGTCATTCTGAGTCCAAAAGGAAAAGCATCCGCTCCATAAAAAGACAGGTGCCAAATGAAAAAAATGCAGATTCCTAAGGAAATCTTGGAAAATGAGATACAAAGTCACAATGGAAAAGGCTATTCATACCATTTGTTGAATTTTCCTTCAACCATTTATCCAAAACAGCCAGAAAATCATGGCAGTATCATACAATAATGGTTTTCCAATGAATTGTTGAAAGCTGCCCCCAGAGTAAACCCAGAGAAAATGCTGTATCCTCCTCAGTAAAGAATATCTGGCCTTTTGTCACCAGGTAGGTAAGGAAAGGAAGCGAAGTACCTGATCACACTGGTTGAAACCTTCCCCAGTATATGGAATGCCAGAAAATCCAGAGAGACACAATTATAGTTTGGAGAGTCCAGTCAAGCATTTAATGCTTTCAGTGCTGTACTGGGGAGTGATGCATCTACTGAAAACACAGCCAGATAGAACTGGTCCTAGATGCAGAAGAAGGCTTAAACAGGAAAACAGGCAGCATCCTCTGCTTAAGCTGGTTTATGCAGTAGCATGGCATGGCCTGAGAGGTCTTCAGTTACCACCACAGGGTTCTGGATCTCTCCAGCCCCTCACACTTCCAAGGTGTCTGAAGCAACCATGTAAGTGCTTTACAGAAAGTTGTGTTATCTCTGTCTCAGGCCAATGAAGCAATAAACAGAAGTACCAGATTAAACACCACACATAAATCTAATAATAAACTGTACAAACAGTTAAAAGCAAAAGCATTGTAATGAACTGCTCCCAGAACTGCCTGATCTCGCAGCCCTGAGCCTAAGGATTTGCTTCAGTGCTAGTGATGCCTTATCCAGTTACACAGGGTGTGAGAGGACCAGAGAATCCCAGACTGCCCTGAGCTGGAAGGGACTCACAGGGCTCAGACACACAGGAAGATGTGCAGGACAGACCTGAGGGTGAGATGCTACAGGACCACAACAGGCTCTGCCTGGCAAACACTTCTTGTGGCTTTACCACCTTGTGCTTGCCAAGCACCACGCTGAGAAGGAGATGAGGCTGGTGACCACATCTTCTGTTGGAATACTTTGATGAAGGTGACCTGAGAGGCTTCTCCTCGCTCTCTCACCCCATCTCAGAGACAAACCTTGTGCAGTGCACAACGAAGGACACACCAGGCTGGAGATGGACTGACTGTTTCTATCAGCAATATGTCACACACACACACACTTGAGGGGAACACTGATCTTCAGAATTTCTTAAAATTGTGCAAAGGCAGTTATTTCCTAGCAGAAAAGGACCTCTGGAAAAACACAGCAAAAATCCTGCTTGATTTGCTCATATTCTGCTTTCTGGATAAAGAGATAGCCTTTTAATTAAAATTTTGCCACCTGTCATCTTTTATCTTTTTTTTCTTTGTTTTTTGGTGTCTTCACTCTTAATTCTCATTTAAAATTTAATTTAAATTCCCAGAATAAAGCTGGATCCTGCAGCTTGAATTTGGGATGCTCAGCCCAACAGTTCTAGGAGTTGCCGAAGTAGCAAAACACCTCAGATAAGTGCATAACTTAATTACATTTACCTGATAAAATGCCACCTTACAGGACACCCCAAATAACGTGCCTTCCCTAGCATATCCAGAGTCTGATCCATCCGTTTTACCCCTGCCTTATGCTGGGTTAGCACCACTGGCAAGAGCAACAGCATTACACAGATGTGAAGCCGAAATAAATCCAGGGAGACACAGACACACAGCAAGCACACCGAAATTAATGTGCTTTTCACTGCTCTTCGTGTACAAACACACAGGGAAAAGGAGGAATAGAAAATTTTTCTTTCCTTCCTCGCTTTTCGCAAGTTCCTGGCTATCATTCTGAAATGTAGATATTCCCATCATGCCTCGCTGTTTTTCAGCCCCATGATGCCCTCACTTTTGATTGTATAGATGAAGTTGAAGTGCACAGGGTATTTACTGATCCAGTTATCTTGTTCTGTGACAGGCAGAATCAATCAATCAAGGGGCCAGCTTTATGCTTACGTATTCCAGGCACATCTCCGCACTTCAGGATACGAGATCACAGTGTTATCCAGCCAAATTTGATCAACAAATGCAGTTCCCCTGTGCCACAGCAATCTCAGATGAAGATGTTATTATGTGGAACTGAGCAAAGTGATAAAGACAGTACAGAAAAGGGAGGAAAAGTCAAGCTGGACCTTTCTGACAGCCTCTACATACTACGGCTGCAGCGTCCCTCTTTCCAAGGCTAGCAAAAATAGCACATTCCCAAGAAGCTGTTGCAAAATGCTTTCTGGCCACCCTGTATCTGTGGGTACTTAATGAAAGAAACGTTATGCCACAGGGTTTGCTAACATGTTTTTAAATGCAGGACAACAGATTACACCCCTTGCTACTGTATTTATGGAGATATTTGGAACACAGGGTCACACACTGTGTTTTTCATCGCTCTGTTGAGAACAATCATATCAAAACCTGAAAGTCCAAAAATCTATTTTAAAATCACAGCTAGCTTAAGCAATCCATAAGTTGGTTTTTTTTAAATCCCAGATACAAAAAGATGCAGTTGAATGTGTAAATGTTGAAATCTGTCTCAAGGAGAGTTGACATGACGCTTTTATTTTGCCAATAGCTTTTCACTTTGCTATTGCCCTACAGTTTTTTTTTACATTATTTAATCCAAAATACCATCTTTTCGATTCTACCTTTCTTTGCATTTTAAATCTTTAATGGGAGCCTTTGGCATTCCATGGGCACAATTATTATATCTGCTGAAAGAAATTGAAAAATTAATCATACTTTCCATATTTCGGTACTATACATAAAAATTATCTGGTCTGAAACCTGCATTCTATGGTCTGTCGATATGTTCTCCCCAACATGGTAATACTATGCAAAAATCCCTGTGTCTCACATTCAAATCTCCCCAACTAAACAGATATATGAAGAAGGCTGTGTTCTCTTTTCAAGTGCAAAATTTATTTCAGATAATTTTTCAATTAAAAGGCATCTGCTGCTATTTATTCTGTTATGGACTGCCTAAAAAAAATCACTGTAAGAAGTACCCTAGACTAATCATATGGATGATACTGAAGTTGTTTATTACCCTTTTATGGACTTGGGTACTTAAATTACAGTTTTTCACAACTGTATGCAAAATGTGTAATATAATCTTTATGCAGTTTATTATAGAAACTGATATATGCATTAATCTGACCTTTGTCTAAATAGACCCTTAACCACAGGGAAAAAAAATCCAAAGGCATCTATCAGCATGTGAGCTGATCAAAACTGCTAAATCTATTAACTTTGTTTTCCTTTCACTATTATTAAACTGGAAAGCAAAATTCAGCTGGAAAATTATGCCATTTGGGTTCTCTTGTCATCATGTAGTAAGTATGAGAAATATATGTGGAATAGCCAAATGGCCAATAGACAAAACACCCACTCCAAGTGACGTACTGTTTTCCATACCACTCAGACAAAATCAAAACAACAGAGCTGTTGCAAACAAAAACAAAATAACATTTCCCATAAGCATTCCAGACAGAGAAAATTTACAGGAAAAGAAAGCTGGGAAAAGACCCAGAGTGATGTGAGTGTTTGTACCTCCAGCCATAAAATCAGCTTCTGGTCGAGCTGGTAAACAACAGTTTAACATTAAAAACACATAAAGGCTCACCATTGATTAATTGTCAAACTTTGGAGTTAAAGATTTACAGCAGCTGAAGGGCTGCTGGTGCTGCTGCCCTGGGCCAGGGGGCTGGATGCTCATCCCTCCTGCCTTGCACTGGGGCAGAAGCAGCCAAGGAACTTCATTCCATTCAGTAAAGAGCAGGATCCAGCATGGGGAAAAGCTCCAGTGCTAGAGCAAGGAGGGGAAAGTAAACAATCAGGTTGATTGCTTCAGAGCAGTGTGTTTTGCAGAGTTCAAAAAATAAAAAGAAAAAAAAAAAAAAGAGAGAAAAAAATAAAAAGAAAATCCAGCTTTTTTCTTTCCGGAAAGTCCTTCCAACTCTCAGTGCAGCCTGGCGGAATAACAACTTTTAAAAGTGAAATGTCGCTTTTTTTATAACTGACTCACATTTATATAACTTTGTTAATGCATCTGCTCCCTGGAAGTTACAGTATCTCTGCTCAGCTGCAATACCTGCCCATAAATCGTGGCAGCGCGGCGAATATCAACAGCTGCATTTTACTATTTCAGCCCGTCAGTTTACACTGTCTCCATCACGGCGAATTCCTGTCAGCTGCACTCTCGCTAACACAATTCCTATGTTTTGCCTGGCAGTAAATGGACGCTCCTGCCCCAGCATCATCTAAACAACTCTGTTAACATTTGCCCCCGAGCGTCTCTCTCTTTGTCCAGTCCCTGTCTTCTAACAGATGTCATCCAAGTCTAATCAAGCATAAAATGGTCATAAATATTTCTTTCTGGTAGATTTCACATTCGCATTTCATGCAGGGACATGATATTTTTCTGCTACCTCCAGGGAGTACCTAATGCAAAAACCAGTTACTTACATTCAAGGCTCATGTTCCTTTAGTAAAATGCAGCACATGTTCTCAGTTCAAAGACATAAAAAGGCGCAAGACTTTATCTTCTTTTGTTTAACTGCACCTTTTTTTTTAAATAATATGTGCCACAGCTTCCATCTAGGTATGACATTGTCCTTTGCTTACTAGGCAAACACACAATGCTGAATTTGGACCCTGCCACTCTCTCAAACACAAACATTTTTGAATTTCCTACTCCCATACCTTAATTATTGCATAAAAGATAGATTCATTTTTTCCTCAGCTGTTTCACTTGCCAAGCTATTTAAAGAATTCACATGAAAAAAGCACTTCACTATTTTGGTTCTTTTATGCAAAATTTTGCAACCTACCTCATCTTCTTTCATCAAAAACAGTTAAATGATTTAGGATATAAATCCAAGGCTCATGCCTATTTAACACTTGATAATCACAAGATATAAACATTTTCCAGTGCTTAAACTTTGAAACTATTTTCAAGATAATTAATTCTTCTTGATGTTAGAATCATCAGAAAATGTATATTTACCCTTGGTAAACTTGGTAAATAATATGTCAGACTGGAAAATAAAACTAACCTTAGATTATTCATAAAGCTGCGTGTCTTATCATTTTCCCCTTTATGTTTGGCACAGCAGAAATATGCCACAGCTATTTAAAGTGAACCACACAACACTTAAGGATATAGATCACAACAGTGAAGCAGTTTTTCCTCTTCCTTCTCCACTGAGCCTAATATTTGATTACTGTTAGTCAAATCAAGCTTTCAGGCAAATAATCTCCATTTCTTAAGTTAATGAGATGTGGTCATGTCGACAACAGCTTGCAGAAACTTTTAATTCCAATTCCTGCAGGCTGTGCTGGCCTCTTTTACAGCAACCACGGCATGAATGAGTCAAATTTGCCAAAATGGCTTATGTAGACAAGTGCACACTTTAAAGAGGCACTAATTAAAAATACCCACTGGTATCATAATTTAAATACCATGAAAATAAACTGTAAAAGTAGCTCAGCTACAATCTTATGACTTTCCTTAGAGCTCGTTTACTTTAACTAGATGATGTTTTATTGCAGATGTATTCCTAGCTAAAAACAATTTTACGTCTTGGAGGAATTCGAGATTTTGATATAATTAAACAATTTATGTTAATATTTGTTTCACATAAGCTATTAAGCAAACCCCTCAGAACAAGTGCTAATTGAGAAAGATGCAAAGAAGTAGACTGCTGAAGTAAGCAGCAAATTTATACTGTGGATTTACTGCTCTATCTGCAACTTCCCCTCTCATTACAACCCCCTTTCTCCCTCTCACTCTCTGCTATAAGGCTCCCAGCTGTACTGAATCCCATTAAAACACTCTCCTTGGATGCTGTTATCTACTGCTTTCCTCAAAAAAGGAAGAAGAGGAGAAGGGAGAAGGAGAGGTGGAGCTTGGTATTACTGTCGATGCACTTCCCTGGCCACAACTTCTCCAAAATCCCTTTTGTCTTTCTGGGTTTTTGGCAGGGAATGAGAGCAGCACAGCTGTAGTGTAACAAAAGCAGACATGAGACCAAAACTAAAATAAAAAAAAGTTGGTGCCGAGAGGGTTAAATCTATTTAAGGGGTTAAATATGCAATTACCACTGACTAAAACCAGAGAGACATATAGATAAATAGAAGAAATGAAGTCCCCAGGTTCCATTCAGAAGCCTTCATCACATTACTACCAGACAGAAAACTCTTTAAGTACCATTTTCAGATGTTAAATCATTGTTCGTGCAGCACATATTCTCACTATTCCTGGGGGAACAATATCTGAAGACAGCGTGCTAACAAATGCAATCCAGTAAACAGGCATTTTTCCTCTTGTTGTTAGTACCTTTGTGTTCCAGCTCCCAGCTCTGTCATCCATGCCTTCTCTCTGCTTTGAAGTTAAAGTACTGAATGAGCGTTGTCATCTATTATCCAGAGTGTGCATGTAGATTATAAATAAGAAATAAAAGTGACTTTCAGTACACTGCTTTTGCATTAGCAAGTTGCCTTCTCTGTTACCTCTTCTGTCCTTCATACTTTGCTACCAACATTATATTAAAAATATGACTTTAAGTGTTTCTTCTAGAATGCTATAAAATATGCACACAGCAGAGACGAAAGTTTTATCGAAACAAACAAGTCCAGCAGTTTAACCAGGCTCATGAGTTCATCTTCAACAGACTGTTTAACCCTTATCTGCAGATGTCCTTCAGGCCCCTGACACATTAATTGCATCCCCAGCTTCTTTTGCATGCACACTACTGAGCACAGAGCTATTAATTACACCGGACTTTATTTACAGAAAGAGCCTTTTCCACTATTGATCAATTATTTATTAATATTTTCTGGCGTAATGATTTTTCATTTTAAGGCCACAAATAAATGCTTTTCCTACAAGTAACACATTGTCATATTTCAACAACATCTGCTTGTACCTGGTAAGCAAACTCAACTCCATGAACATAACTACGAGACTTAGAAACATTTCTCCCATTGCATCATTTGAAGGAAGATGTGAGCACAAGCTGCACTTTAAGTGATCAATCAATCCCTTTAATCTTCACAGAATTGTATCACAGAATCCTATAATGGTTTGGGTTGGAAGACCATCTACTTCATACCCTCCTGCCATGGGTACAACCTTCAACTCCCCTCTGCTTTCAGCTGGCTTCAACAAGCACCACTTGGGTGTCTGAATCCACACATGTTGCCTAAATCATGGCATCTCAGGAAGGAACAAAGAAGGTCTTTCGAGCCCTGAGGGGTGGTGGGTAGCAAGGATGTGAGTAGAGATCTTTGTCCTTGCCCTGCTCCATGGGGGAGTGCCCTGGGCCACCTCTGGGCAAGGATGCAGTGGTCTCAGGTCTCACACATCATCTTCCCAGATGTGCCTCTGCAAAACTTTTGGGGAAATCCAAGCAGAAGCAAACCTAGCAAAGCCCAAAGCCAGCACTGCAAGACAAACTGGAACCAAAGAATCATTTATGTTGGAAAAGACCTCAAGGATCATCAGGTCCAACTCTTGACTGCGCTGCTAAGTCACAAAGCCAGCATCATGAAGAGTAAGCACATACCTGGGAACAATACACTTTTAAATAAATAGTAACAACTCTCTTACACTTAATAAATTTCTCATTATTCAGTGGAACATCCATTTTAGATGACCAAAAACATACTCAGGCACCTAGCTCCCCTTCAATTCCATGTTCAGGTCAAAGCCTTGGCAGACATTAACTCTTGCACAATGTATGTGTTGTTTCAGATGAGGGGAGCACAAAGACCTGAGCACCAAAGCTCCTCCAGGGAGAGAGAAAAGGCTGCAAGGGACACACCACCGGCAGTGCCTTGGCTGCTGCCTGCATAACAATGGTACCAGCAAGAATTCCTGAAAATAAAGTCCCTTGGTGCAACTCCCTGTCTCTGCAAATGGCCGCAGAAGGGGCAGAAGGGGAACTGCCTCTTGGCTCTTCTGGCCAGGCAGACAAGATTTGCAGTCCATTTGTGGCTCAGTATGGGCTGGTCAGGTAAGGAATCTGCAGGGCAGGCACAGAGGAGCTCTGCTTCCCTTCATCCCTCCAGGTGTCCTGAATCTTTCTTCCTTTCATCCTTTTGGATAAACAATAATGATATAAGGAGGTTGAAGCGCAGTCCAGTGCTTCTCACTCGGACATATGGGAGCCAGTCCTTTAATAAAATGCTTTTGGTAAATGGTTCAAGTCCCTGTAAAGACTGGGGAAATCCAGTAATGATTTTCAAGGCTATCATAGAACATGCTGAGTTGGAAGAGACCCATCGGACCATCAATTACAACTCCCAGCCCTGCAGAGGACACCCCAAAAATCCCACCATGTGCCTGTCACCTACTGCCAGTCTGGAACATCACCAAGAAAAAAATGAGATGGAGAAAAATGAATAGAAGAAGAGGCACTCCTTCCCTCCACCAGGACAAGATGGAAATGTGATGGTGCCTAAGAGTCTTTCATTGGCAGATAGCACACAGCCTGGAGTGCTCCATTCTCCTTCCCTTAGGTAAGGTAGCAGTGGAATCTCTGGATGCATATGGATTATCAGAAACCACATGTAAATGTGAAGGGAATTCTGGTGAGCCCTCCAGCCCAGGTACAGAAGCCCCTCGAGCTCTGGGAAAGCACCACGTGCACGACCTGACCATGCCTTACCCTGGGGAAAGAGGCAGCCCTCGTGTCCTTGGTATCCACTGCAGAATGCCTGTCAAACATGAGGGGGTACTTTTTCCCTGATAGGGGCCAGTTTTCCATGCAGTTCCTGTCCACAGGACTGAAGAAACTGAGCCCCAGCCTGGCTCCCTTAACTCAGCAAGTTTGTGTCTTGCCCAAGATGACTAACAGGTAAATACTCCCGGGTTTCACGAGTTCATTTAACAAGAGCTCTACCTCCCCAGCACAAGGGGATCAGCTCCTAGAGACAAGATGAGAGAAGGTGAAAAGCTGGTCTTAGGAAACATGAGATCAGGTACAAAAGGGATTCTTTGCTCTCAAAGCATAATATGTCAGCTTGTGATAAACCTGAATTGCTTCATATACCAAGGATCACTAGACATTAGCTGCTTTTTATATGGCAATATGGTGCAGAGGTTTCAGACGGAATATTGTTTTATGTTGATCATGATAAAACTCTCTGTAGCTTTGATAAAGCCTGCACAGGCTTTTCATTCAAACTAATGAGTGATACTGGCTGTTGGATGCCGAGGCACGCTCTTGATGCTTTCCAGTGGTTCAACTCGTAACCGGGAATCAATTCAGCCTGGATAAGCAAGAGTGTTACTCATCTAAGGGGTTTTGCATGAGGATCCTGTTCCCTGTGCTTTCCCTAGGTACATCTGAAAAGGCACAGTGACAAAGGGAGCACCACACGTTGGCAAAGTACATCTCTCACCAGGGATCTCCTGGGTGCAGCCTGCTCTGAAGGAACAGTTGGCTCACTCTGTAATCAGCCATCAAACAGCCCCGGCCCGATGGGCGATTCACTTAGCACAGGCCTTTTGCTGCTCTGCTTTCCAACATCTGTTTCAATGCTTGTCATCTCCCTGCTTTAAACAAATGTACTGCAGATGTCTTGTCTTGTGGACGACAGGGACTTGGCAGAGACAGAACAGAGGCCTCCAAACGACAGAGGCGCAGCTAAGGCAGCTATTGGGGGTTCCGGATGGACTCTGTGCACTGAACATGAAATGAGATTTTCACTCACACCCCCATCCCATGTCCCCCTTTGAACCTCCTGTTTGCTCCTTCAGATTAAAGAGTGTGATGAAGGACAGTGATTGGGATGGAGACTGCAGTGCAGCCTCCTCAGAAACATGTGGCCTGAGTCTTCTCTAAAGATATATCATTGACATACACAATTAAACGTGAAAAAACACACTCATTGGCTCATCTTTTGTTCCAAGGACAACCTGATACAAGACTGGACATAAATTGTGGTAAAGACAGAAGTTTCTGAGACCAGATTGTGGCCTGGAAACAACAGCAAAGAGATTTTCTTGGGCTAAAATTATACTTCTGGAAGAACCAATATATGAAATGGGATACACAAGAAACAGGGATGTGTTACTGTGAGAGGTCTCTAGGCACATCCATTCTAGGGTGTTCTTTTAATGTAAAATCAATTTGAGTTTCTACTAGGAAAACAAATTAATAGTGGCTCAACATATTTTATTTCCTGAGTGCTACTTTTGTCCCTTTGAGCCATCCTTCCTTTGGCTGTTTGAGGTTTAGATGGGGTGAGCTATGTAGTCAGTAAGATTCCAACAATCTAATTTTTCCCTAACTTGGGTTCTTGGTGCTGTGAAGAAACTGGAACAAGCCAGGTGCTTCCTGGCTGCTCTTCTTGCTGCTCTGTCCTGCCCAGCAAAGGCAACATGAGTTTATCTACATTGTTTTGAACTCCAGGTGCTGGTCAGCCCAAGATGCAGGTGATCTGTGATGGAAGAGTCCAAGGCCTGGCTGCACAGGACTTGGAGTAACCTGGTCTAGTGGAAGGTGTCCCTGCACATGGCAGGAGGTTTTAATGACATGATTTAAGGTATCGTCCAACTCAAGCCATTCTATGATTCCATGGTAAGATACTTGCTCAGACAGTGGGAAAAAACTTCCTAATGGAGACTTTATCACCAAAAGACCTGGGCAGGACTGAAAGTTCCATTGACAGACTCCTGAGACACAGATAAAACAATCAGGAGTGTCAAACACACGCTCTACTCCAGTCTTTGGTCTGCATGGAAAGATTGGGAGAAAAGAAGTTTACTTTTCCAAAACCCACAAAGAAAAATGTTAAGACTAGAGAGGAGTTCACAGGAAACCTGGACTGGTGGGCTGCCCTATCCTGAGCATGGCTGCAGCCCAGCCAGGCCATCAGCCAGCACTGGAGAAGTTCCTACCACGGGCTCTCCGTGACCTTGGAAGGATCCCCAAACGTGAACACGGCACGTGCTTCCCTGCCCCCAGGGAGAGGCACATATTTTTCCTCACAGTTTATGAATCTTTGACATACAGTCCCTATGACACAGCCTTGGAAGGCCATATCTTTTATTTATTATGCCTAGCAATTGTCCTTGTAACCAATTATGAAAAAAAAACAGGTGGTCAACAGAAACTCTGCAAAATAAAACCCCTCAGCAAAGCAAACACTGTACCTTTCAGAGCAAGAAAAAATACTGTAAACAGAGCTGATCACTGTTAAACCCTTATAATCCAGTCCTTGCCCAAGTTACAAGACTGAAACCAAGAGTAAAACACTTCAAAAAGCATTAATTGGATGAACAGGTGAATCATTTCTCAAGGAAAAGGAGTCAAAACTATTTTAAACTCTAAGCACTTACTGTGTTGTGAAAAGGGGCTCAGACCCATCCTGTCAGACTGGACTAAGGGACAAGAGTCCCACACCACCTGCTAGGATGGCTGCTCCAGGAACAGCTGCTCCAGGGACCTAGAGAAGGGCTGCCAATACGGGCTTCACCCCAGTAGTCATAAAGGAAGATGTGTGGAACAGCAAAGAGCACACTTTTAGCTCCTCATAAAACAGCTACAGTTACCAGCATTCCCTGCACCTTCTTGAGTATTATATTCAATAATATTAATAGGCTCATATTTACCATATCTTAAAAGCTAACAATCCCATTGCCAGCGCTAATTAAAAAGACAAGAAGCAGAAAAGAAGCAGTGGATTATTTCTTCAATATGGATTCACGCCTAGATTTAATAAAACCTGCTTTAGTGTTATAACCTTACATTTGTTTCAAGAACACTATAAAAGATAAGTCTCCTTTTTGTTGTTTATTGACTTGGAGGGTTTTCTTTCAGATCTGTAATACAGCATTTCAGCTATGGGAAGGCAAGGAAGGAGACTTTTCCCTGAACAAAACAACGGCTTTTGCTACCCAAATACTATGTCTGGGATGAAGAAACCAGCACAGCTATTGAGAGAGAAGAGCAGGCACTAAAATGAAGCAGTGGGGAGGTTTAGCTGTACCAGACTCTCCCTGCGACCTCACAGAAAGCACTTTACCTACAGCTACAAGTGAATGCCACAGCCAGCTGCTCCAGAGGAAAGACTTTGGGTTTCTTCCAGACACAGAGCACCCCCAACCCAAATACAGAGCTCCCACACCTGCACATTCAGCACACTGGATGCTATCAACTTGAAACTTTCCAACACAATCCAGAACAGTTGCTTTCCACACACACCTGTCCATCCTGCTCTGAGCCTGAAGAAGAGGGACGACATAGAGGAGCAGGTATGCAATGTCACACAACAAAGTCAAGATAAACTGCAGCCACTCTCCCCAAAACCAGAGCTATTCCTAGGTGAGCTCATCTGTAGATCAAATTTCTCATTTAAGCAGAGGCCAGAAGAATTCTCCTGGAGACTGCTGAGACTGGACTGTGAGGGTCTGAATGCTCCAAATCCTTTCCTATCCATGAGAAAAACTACGTTCCATCTCGTTTCTAATTTTTCCTGCAAGATGCTGGGCCCCACTACTTCTAACAAGTTCCATTCTCCTTCCCTGTGCCTGCCTGACCTTTCTCCTTCAGTGAATCACTTAATTATGTGGAAACAGAAATACAAAACGGTGACGGTTTAAGAACACAAACGCTCCAGCTTCATCCGTGAGAGAGCAGCCAGTCCTCCCAAAGCTGTGGGTCTGCTGCTGGTTCAGGATGCCAGAAGGCACTAGGGAGGATCCACCCTCTGCCCGCACAGTCCTTGGGAACAGCTAGGGACCTTACCCCTATTTCTGCACGGATCTCTCTGATTACTGGAAAAAGGAGGAAAAAAGCAAGAATGTCAGACAGTCAGTGGTCTTACAACATTTCACTGGTGTTGCAGTTCTTTCCTGGCAGACGTTTTTCGGTATCGGTGATAATAACAAGGAAAATTTAGGGAAAACTTGATTTGAGCACGCCAACAGCAACCACATTCCTTTAGCTTGTGATCACTCTAGCTCAAATAGACAAGATTCTTTTTTGTTTTTTCTCCTCCTTTCCTGCACTTAATTTCCAGGTAGAGTTTGTTAAAGCCTGAAATCTCACCTGAACTTTGGAAAGTCTTTAAAAAAAATAAAAAGAAAAAAAAAAGAAGAAAAAAGAGCCGTATACAAATATTTGGCTAAGTGACCCATAGCAAATTGCGTAATGCCAGTTAAAAGTTGTGTTTTCTAAGTATCAACCCCAGAGGTTTTATCTGAAATAAAATCCTGATTACTTCAGATTCTGGAGGCAAACTGTGACCTTGCTCTGCATCCCCAAATTTGAAACATTTGTGTTGTGCCCCTCGATACTGATGCCTCTTCCTAAAAAGGAACAAAATCCTTTCAAAAACCTGCTTATTTTATTTAATAAGGTAAGAAGGCCCCAAACACGCATACAAGAATTAGTTCAGCTTTGAAGCTTGATCAAAAGAGGTCACCTAAACTTGGAACTGCAGTGCTCTACCAGGCAAAAATGACCCATCTCCAGGCACGCAGCTGCATGCCCAGCGATGTTTCTGTCTGTAACCATCCCAGTCCTCAATCCCCTGGTCATTAAATGAGGACCAGTATTAGGTCAGCACACAGAACACAAGGAATTATACCCATTTCTTGCATCCTTCTCTTTGGTTTGCCTGGAAACACACTCTGAGAGCTGGGGGCAAAGGGGAGAACTGCACTGATGAGTTTTACAACACATTGTCAGAGAGATTAAATAGCCCAACTCTCCTCAACCTTCACTTTACCAGCCCTACTTTCAGCAGCCCGGAGAAAAAAAAAAAGGAAAAAGAAAAAACAAACCTAAACAAGAAGCAAACAAAAACCCTTAAGAGAAAAAAAAAAGAAATATGATTCAAAATAAATTGAAAAGCCCAACTTGTAATAAACCTGGCACTTGCCCCGGGCTTCAGGGATGTCTGAGACTATACACTCCACAGACACACTCTGTAGCTTTTACAGGGAAAAAAGAGATATATCTGCACTATTTAAAACAGGTTGCAAATATAGTTTATGTTTTGGGAATGCAGGGAGCACGGCTAACAAAACACAGAATGCAGCAACAAAACAAGCAACACTATCCTACAAAACTGTCGTTATATAATGTCACTGTTTACACTAAGCCTCCAAAAGATACCTTCTGTTAATTTTTTTTTAATTAATGGGGTGCTATGCAGTTAAATAAACTCATGAAGAGTATTCACAACTTCTGCATTTTTACTTCAAAACCCAATCTTTATTTACAACATCACTGTTATAAATTACAACAGTACTGTTAACATTCTTGTCACTTGCTGGGATACCCAGTGGAGCTCCCTGAGAGAAAAGAACATAATGCAGGAAACCATGGCATTTGATTCTGTTCTTATTTAAATGTTTTTAAGTCAGACAAAACTCCACTGAAATCAAGGGCTATGCTACTGAAAACAGCTGCAATTCTGCTGCTGCTCCTCAGGCACTGCCAAACAATCTCCCTACATGCAGCGTGTCTCCAAATAAAGTTAAATTAGTTCTAAAATATCAGCAATCCATGCAACTTCATATTAGTGTGAAATTACTTAAGCCTTAATTCAGCAAGGTACTTAAGCACATTCCTAATTTTACAGGCATGAGATGTACCAGTGACCTTAATCAGACTAGTCATGCACTTACATTTAGGCACATGCTTAAGCATCTTGCAATGTTAAAAGGCACAATGAGGAACAGTTCCATGAGAATTAAAGGCTGCTTTACACATTTGTGGGCACAGTAGCATTTTAAGTCATATATATATATATATTTGCAACAAGTAAGTGGTTGCACCACTTAGAAAACAACCCTTAAAATATGTAGATGAAGATCACTGGAGAAGGAGCAGTCTTTAATAATCCGAATAACATCAATCACTTGAAATAGACTTTTAATTCATATCTGATGCTTGCTGGAAGCTTTTTGCAGTGTATACACGTGCTGGCTAACAGCTTTAAAGCATTCCTTTGCAGACTTTCCCTAAACAGCACTCCTGAATGTGGAACTTTTATTGCTTATGAGTAAGCATAAGCAAATATAAGGGAAGAGTGCACACCTACAAAAACAGCTGGGAACAAACACACCACTGCTGAATTTTCACAGGGATGCAAGGCTAAGAATCAACCCAGCAAACATATTTCAGAAGCTCCCTCCCTTCAAAGAGCCCACAGAAACCTAAATGATTTCTGCCTGATCCTAATTTACCAGGTGAAGTAAAAGCAGCTATTGTAAAACAACAAATAAATACAGAAATAGACATGGACAGCCTACAGAAGACTTCTGGATTTGGATGTGTGCATAATCCAGGTGATTACATGTCTAATGTTCCAGCTTCTGCATGTCCATACTTGCACCTGCACACACAACAGCAGAGCCCTGAGAACCAGTGTCAAGGTGCTCTGAGGACTTGGGTTTATGCAGTTATTTATCAAAGACCTCAGAAGCAAAATAAAACAAAACCAAGACAAAAAGAAAATCATCTCAGCAAGTGCAACTAAGTAGTAGCTTCCCCTTACCCTTCACCAGTTAGAGACAATTTAGGGCTTGTTGGTGTCAATAAGTAGTTATAACAAAGACATTAGCAACAGTGAGGATAGAGAATGCTGCAGGAATGTTCTCAGCATGGTTCATTGACAACTGATCTAAAAATTGAATTATTAAGGGAAAAAATCATTGATTCTAAAACCCAGGCAAGGTAGCCAGCCTATGTTAAAACTTATTTAATTTTTCCAGTGCTGCTTCATTCCTAAGCTCTCAGAGCCTCAGCTTTTCCATTGAAAAGCAAAAGACATTTTACGCACAATTTTCCCTCTACTAGAAAGAGGTATATTGTGCCCTTCAGTGAACATAAAATTGATATTATCGTCTCTTAGTTTATATCTCACTACTTAACCTTCAGATTAAAAGTTATTAGATTTGAATGACTAAAAAGACATCATGTCACCTTCCGTTCAATGCTGGGAGATGGCAGAACTTGGGGGAAAAGTCTGAATGATAAAAACCACAAAGTTACTGGGAGCATAAAGTTGTTTTTTCACAATCTCTGATGAAACAGCAGAAGCTCTAAAAATGCAGTCATCTTTTCATCATGTTGTAATCTTCAATTATGAGTGTACTACAATACAAAATCAGACACAATCCAATAGCCTGCATGGAGTTTAATCTATACTTTCAAATGGCTCCTTCAATAACAACAGCAGTTTAATAATTACGCTTTATGTCTCTTCGGACAAAATGACTCAATACAGACGCTCCCTTAAAGTCTAACAAACAATTTTGGTCTAACCCAGTTATGTCAATATGAAACAAAGACTTTATCTTGGATCTAATTTAGCAGTTTTGCTCTACAGAGATAAGTCCACATCATGATCAATGGGACCGTAAAACTCCTGATGTGGTTTGTAACCTCTCCTCACGAGTTTGCAAAATAACATAAAGTTCACCAATTTGAAAAAAAAAATTTTTAAAAAAGCATTTCTTTCATTTACACTATGATACATTCAGATTTCTTTCTAGTCAAATTTTCTTTTTGATCTGCCCAATTAAAACAGCCTCTCAACAATACACCAAATCCCCCATTTCTTGTACATTTTCCTTGTCTTTGAACATGAACAAAATCTGAAGAACCCACATATTCCCTCCGGAGTTTGATTCCCTCAATCTAACACTTCACATCTCAGTGTTTCATGAAACAACTACTGCCAAAAGGCTCAACTATGGCATCTTCACCCAGCCACCACAAACAGCTCAACTGCAGTCACTGACTTAGGCACAGGCCAGAATCTAGTCCAAATTTCTTTTGTCTATCAAACCTTCTTTTATATACAACCAAATTTGTATTTTTCACTTGCAGACATTTACTGGAATAAAAGTACAAAACAGGATGCAACACCATCTTTTTATTCAAGAAAAACCCCTTAATTCTTTACTTGGTGGACACATGGCAAAACTAGTATTTATCTAAATTCTTCAGAAAGCTTGAAGTGACACTTCATAATTACAGTATAGTTCAGCTCAAAGACAAAATGAAGAAAAGAAACTTCCCCACAATTCTTTACATAAACCTCCTCCTTCTTTCTCCACATACCAGTTGCGTTTTCTATTTCTATTCCAGTTTGTCATAAACACGGCCACCTTGTAACCCTTTTTATCAAGCAATCTATGCACTACCTAAAAGCACACTACACTCCATCAGACAAGCTATAGGTTTACATTATCCAAACATTCCGATTCTGCCTGCTCAGCACAGGTTGTCAATAAATGCAAGCAATTGCAAAACAGCAGTGTGTGTTTTTTTCCTTAAGAGAACACTGATAGGAGCCTGCCAGTTCTGCAAAATAAACCCTTTGCAATCTCTGCAGCTAATCTGTCAACAAATTACTATTAAAGTCATACCTCCTCAAAGTTCAAAAGCATTCTGGATTAGACAAAGATACTGAGTTTTATACTCATGGGGCAGTACTTGAAGTTAGAGTATCAAAGTGGATCTGGCTATTGATGTGGAGAGGTTTGTATTTCTGCCACCACGCAACACAGCACTTGGTGTCTTGCTGCTATACAACAGGATTCAACTTTGTAATCATTCTCTTTGTTCAACTCATAGACTTGTTTCACTGCTAATAACGTGAGGAACACTTTAATGAATAGTCCTGAGGATAAAAATAAAATGCAATAAATAATATTTATTTTATAAGCTTTAAAAAAAAAACTGTCTAGAACTGAGACATCAAACCTCCTATCTGAGTAGACATCAGAAACCACTGAAGCAACTACAGCTGTGATCATGAACATTAAAAGGCAGTTTGTCCCTATGAGTCTTTATTCATTACTGCTTGGTAGGCAGAAGTCACCTCATCATTACATCCCTTATGCCCAAGCTTCTCTTGCCCAGCCTGACCTTCAGCTTGTGGGTCACTCCAACACCCATTCTGCACCTCCAAGAAGTTTTGTACGATGCCTCAGAGCCAGCAGATGTTGCCAGACTCTGCCTGGTTCCCAGGTTCCAGGTTTCCTGTTCTGTCGCTCGGTCCTGCCTCCGTGGGCACTCTGGGACAAAGCTCCTGAGCCCCACGACCTGACCCCACACCAAACCCCAGCTCCATCTCTTTAGGAAGTACAATGACCCAGGTAACATTCATGCCTACTCCAGACTTTAAAAGCAGGTCACCAGACCCTGGCCCATTCCACCCCATCCTGACAGTCATTGCTGTGAGATGCTGACCTCTGGGACCTATGGAGTCAGCAGCAGTGGGAAGGCCACCTCTCCCACCCCCAGCAGGTGCCAAAATACTGTAAGAAAAGGTTCTATTTCCCTTATACTTTGATTCTGAGGGTGACTTCCATATGCAATCCCACTTTTACCCTGCTCTTTCACAGACACACTGTCCCTGAAGAGTCACTTGTATTGCTCTGCCTTTCTTACTTTACCAATATAAACATCAGTTGAAGTTACTTGGCTTTATTATAAATAGCAGAACTCATCCCCACATGTGCTACTCCCAGCTTAACAGTACATTTTATGAGACTGCTAATGCTAAAATAATTGAGCATCACATCACTCTCTGTCTCCTTGCATGGCCGGATCACCCTAACATGACATGGGAACCATAAAACTTGTCCTACAAGTCTTCCCTGTACTCACAGCAAGAGTGATCACACCGTACACTTGTCCTGCAAACATATGAACATCTGTGGTGCTCCATATTTTTCCATGGTAAAATATTTACAAGTTTGCAAACCCATTAAAACTTCCTAAAAAAAACCCTGAAGTATTTCTGTTTTCCTCTCTCATACTAACAAAGCTATTAGTCCTAATAAATTCATAATGTCACCAAAAATGTGACCCTAAATTCAGCACAGATGCTTTCACAAGCCATTGTACATGCAGGTTTCACTGTTCTGCCATGCTGATCATGGGAATACACAACTAACCACAGCAGCAAAGCTCAAACTACCCACCACTGAATTTTTTATTTTTTTTTTTTCAGACAAAACAAGTGCCAGGTGGCAAAATGAAAAGATTTGAATGAAATGCTCTTAAGAAATAGCTGTTTAATTCAGAACTCATTCATTTGTATTGAAGGAGTGTTTTGTAGAACGCATTCTGTTAAGTGACCTGAGAGCATATGTTGTATACGGAGAAACATCTAAACATTATGCTCCATGTTGTATGTGTATCTGTAAATGCTTGCATTAGCTGTCTGAAAACAACGGGGTTTTCTTCTTTTCAGCATTTAAAAATGTTTTCCAAACACCAAGATTGATATTTTTATGCTAGCTCTGATTACTCTCTTATTGTTATCAGAATTGAGTTTGTTGGTTGTTTTTTTTTAATTTAATAACTGTTTTAAACTTTGCAATCAACTTGCTTTATAAAAGATAAACTCCATGGAGAAGTTAGTCATCAAAACCAATTAACAGCAGAATTCAAACAAAGAACATAAAGGTCTTTGAAGAACTTGGAGAAAAAGCAAGATCCCCAACCACATTCACTGTACTGGCAGAGGATAAATAAACTGCAAGCTAAAATCAGAGCTGTGTGAAAGCAATCCCGAGCCTGGCAATCCTGTCCCTGGAGCATTTGGGTCTGTGCTCTGTTTGGGGAGGGCTGGAGGACTGGGAATGAATGGGTGCCACTCCTTAACTGACCAAATGGGCAGCTGGAAGACACCAGCCATTACATGCGAGGTGACAACATTATCTGAGACATCCTGAGCTCTTGGGATGGCTACGAGAGCCCTCGGGATGGCTGTGGAGAAGCCCTGGCACAGGGTCAGTCAGTGGTGGAGGAGCAGAGGTCTGAGCCATTCTGGTCCACAGTGTGCACATGTCTGCATGATCCCTCCTCCCTGTTTCTCTCTGCACAAAGCCTCACTGGAAAATTCCACAGTGCTCCTATGGAAAACACAGTGTAATTAACTCATTTTGATACGAAGCCTTTTTTAAGACAAGACCTTTGCGTTGAACATATTTTACTGTTCCACTCCTCTTCTACTGTCCTATATTAATCAAAGCTGTAACCCCTGTTGTCTTTGCACTACGAATCAGAATGTGCCCCTGGCAAAGAATGAGGGAAAAGTCAACAGGAATTAAGTTTCAGTGCAACTGTTTACTCAACTGTGGCCTGCAGTTATTGAAATTTTATCCGTGGTTTTGTGTGACTACTGCAGTAATGAATTCAGCATGGCTGTGATTTTCTCACTGATGGTATTCTCACTTCAAGTAAAAACCTGTAGGACGAAATGATTGAAACAACCAAAGTCTGTGCATTTAGTATCATCCATTTTTCTGACTTGTTTAATTATGGCAGCTTTCTGTCTTAGGTTGGCAAATGGGGTGCTCTGCTCCTCCTCAAGCCTTCACTTTGCTTTGTTTTTGAGCACAGGTTTTTTCTTCTCCACAACAACCTGCTAAAAAGATCACTGTACACTTAGGGGAGTCTTAACCAGCTGCCAATCGCTTATTTAAAAGGTTTTAAGAATCCTTATTGCATTAGAGAAAATGAGGGTTAGGCGTGAGTGTATACACCATGGCTCTGCTGCAGCCTTTGTTCCCAAACACATTAATGATACATGCCCAGCACTTTGGTGTAAAATTTCCTCAGAGGGCTTCAGAATTTTATCAGGGAAAAGAAAAAGCCAAAACGTATTATGCAGGTAATTTACACTGGTGAATTTGGTCACTTCCCAGAAAATACACTTATTAAAATACCAAGGCAAAACACACAATTTGGTTCTGAATCTTCTGAGTTGAGGAACACTGACATGGATGTATTTATTTATTTATTCTGACATTTTGCGCAGCAGATACCTCTGCAGCCTTCCTCACTAATAGAAAACATTCTGTTGGTAGAGGTTGCTAGGTTATATTAAAATTTGTTGCAAAAACAAAACTTAACGTTAGTGTATTTTCCACCCAGTGACATATTTTGGAAACCAGTTATTTGTATATAGCAGTTCACCCAACTGCTGCCACCACACTCAACACATTCAGGCAACAGAAGCAAGCCCTGATCTTGGGGTGTTTCCAGGGAATGATTAAAAAGGAGCCCCAGAAGGGAAGTCCAAGGTTTCCCTTTACACCAACGACTGCAATCCCCTACGGGCAAAAATGCACAGAATGTCACAGGCGAGTCCTAAAAGCATCCTCTGCCTGGCAAGTACAAAGCGTTTGGGAGGAGGGGGGTTAAATGCTTCATGCTTTTCCTGTAGGTAGGAAACTTGTAATGCATCTTACAGTACCTGCTGCTGCTGGAGATGTGCTAAATCTGCAGCCCCAATTTCAACGGAAGGTGTCTCGCCGTTTGATCTCACTTCCCGCAGGCTGCACTCTAGTAAATGGTTGCCACCGCTCGCTCCATTCTGAATGGCTGAACCGTTACTTTTTGTCTCAGTCCCAGATTCTTGCATCATGACTCAAAAACCTGAAATAATTTAGGGGAGGGGAGGGGGAAGGAGAAAAAAAAAAAAAAAGCAGCTGTTAAAACAGTTGCTGTATATAAGGAGACATGCCCTGTTTTAAATCCTGCCAAAACTGTAAACATATGTCATTTTCCTTCATACGATTTATCTTTCATTAATGGTTCATGCTACTAGTTTATGTTTATTTATCCATTGGTACAGCTATAATTTTAGTAAGTTAGTTCTCTTCTAAATATAGTATTATTTGCTCAACATCTTTTTTCCCTTAGAGAAAAAAAAATATTTTTGAACGAACACACAGAATCCATAATTAAATTTCTCTAGTTACATCTGGATGCTTTCCTTTGAAACGGATGAGTCATTCTTGGCAACATATGATGGACAGTATCAAAAATGTGATATACACTGTGTAAGGGCATGGAGGTGAAGCAGAGCATTCACTCCTTTGGTTTTCACTCATACCATGACAGCACCAAATTAGCACCTTTTATTACTCTGAAGCAATTTAGCCTTAATCTGGGATGTGCTGAACCATCATCAGTTTTCACTTGAGAAGAACTGCTACAAATCCTCCCAAAATTAGTCTTGTTGGCCAAGTTTTTGGCTATGGATTTGGTCTGGATTTGGATGCTGTTACAGCATTACAGTGAGGAGCCTCCTGTGCTATTTGGCTAAACATCATCTCGGGAGCCACAGCTCCCTCCAGCCAGCCCTCTCAACTGGCTCTTGGTGTCAGCCCGTCCCTGGGTGCTTCAAAGTCTGTGTTCACCAACAGTGACAGTGGGTCACAAGCCTGCAATGAGGATGAGGGTGAGTACCCTCCTCCTTACCCCAGAAGCCCAGGGATTCACCCATCCTCAGCAGCTAACATCAGCATTTGTGCACAAGACTCCCCACACAAAGCACATACGCTGGTCTTCAGCTGCAAACTAATACCTCAGAGATAATATGATTTGTTTTTTAAGTATTTCCACCTGTAAAGACCCAGTTTCCAGGATTTAAATGCCATTAACCTGTCTGGCTTCCACCAGCACAGCCCGTCCCATCCTTCCTCTCCCCATCAGCCAGGGGAGATGGGGTATGGAAAGCCAAGCTGTGTGTCCCAAGCATGCTGATTGCCTCAAAACCCATGTACATGTGAGCCAAATGCCCCTGTGCAGGGTAGCTCATCTTAGAAGGAACATACTTTATCTTCAAGGAAGAACCTGTTTGAATTCAGTAAACCAAGCACATGGATGGTAGTAGGACAGATTCAAACATTCTGATTACATTTAAATAAATTCCAGTTGGCCTATGGAAACTTCTTTCAATCTGTTTTGTTAAATCTTCAAATTATGCCAGGTGACAAAAGGGCTTGGAGACTCATTATAAAGCTTCTGTCAACTCCCCTGTAAAAGCTCTAGAGATCTAAACAAACCTACAGCTTTCCCAACACCACTAGGAAATACTTTTGGATTTTAACCTTATCCTGCTCTGATACACACCAAGTACGGTGTGTTTCTCATTTTCAGCACTGTAAGGAAAGCCCATAAGCATGATAAGGTCTAAATAAGTGTTTACATCTAACAGGCAAGGCTGGATTACACACCAGGCAGCGACTGCACAGCACAGGTTGCTTTGGAAGAAGAGACAAGAGAATCCACAGACAGCTCCCAAGTCACTCAAAGATATACCAGGCAATTTTTATATGCTACAACGGTAAAAAAGCTATTTACCTCTTTTACCCCATGACAAATGAAAGAGAAAGAACTGATGTTACTGTTTTCTGCTTCCACTCAAATTTGGAGTCAAGTCTCAACTGCAGAAAATGGAGCACTACGTTAATTTACCCCAACAGCAGATGAGGACAAGGATGACCACCAGGAAAGATCAGCTTAGAGGGTTAAACTCAGAGACTCCTGCCTTTGACTGTTATGGAGCATGACAGTAATGGTGGGTGGCATGTCCCCACCTCACAGACCAAAGCTAATGGAGGAAGGACACACTCAAGAATTGCTGGAAGGTGCCTCCAGCAGCCACTGTGGTGGAAAGAGATGCTAAAACCCATGTGCCAGAACAGTAAAGAAATAGATTTCCTTTTCCAGCACTTCTGATGCAACAAATGGGAAGCGAGAACCTGGATAAATAAGCTGTAGGGTCAGAGGAAGCACCAAGCAAAGCTCTGACAGCAGCAAGAAGAATGTGCACCACTGAGGAGCAGATCCATCACTGCCTGATCACGATTTGTTGGCTTGCCCTTCTGAGCGAAATATCTCCAGGACACAGAAAATAATTCACAACCAAACTGGTCAAGAAGTTATTTATTGTCTCTAGGACTGCAAAATGGTCCTGGAAAGAAAAAACAGTAGAAATTGCAACAATTTTTCTAACCTATAGGACTAAGAAAAAGTTGGATTATTTATTGTATTTGGTCAGAAAAAGATCATAGTTCTTGAGAACCTTTGCTATGACAGATTTCATGCTCTGTTTTACCTTTTGAAGAACCCCAGACAGTTAGCAGCTCAGCTGCACAATGCCATGGCCCCTCCACTCGTTATGACCACCTCACGGATCCCAGAACTGGCAGCAGCTGCCAAAGAAATGAAGCTGGAAACAGAGTTTGCCAAGGGACCATGTTTGAACTTTCAAAAAAATAGTTTAAAAGCAGAAGTGAACATCTTTAAGCAAATTTTGCTTTAAAACCACCAATTTACAAGCAGTGCACTTCAATATAACTTAAACTAGACACCTGTACAAAACAAAAGCACTTTGTTAAAACACCTCCGATAGAAAACTGGTATTTCAGGGAAAAAAAAAAGACAAAACTGTTTATTCCTTCACTGAAGTCAAATGTGAGTTGACATGAATAATCACAGTTTGGTTTGATCATTAAGTGTCATGTCATGAAAAATCAACCTGTGAGAGCTTTCTGCAAGAATGATTATTATTTGTCTTTTTGAGCACACTGAAATGAGCTGAGGTGATCGTACACTGAGGATGGCTGAGATAATTGTCTCTTCCCAGTACAGAGGAGATGAACTTACAGGAGCCTATTACTGAAGTTTGTCATTCAAAATTGTGAAAGAAAAATGCAAAGCAAGGTTGACTTTATGCAACATAATTAGGTTCTGAGGGAACTGAACTGAAACTCCAGGTGAAGTATCACAAACGATGATTCTGGTATGAATACAACCAACACAGTGCTGGAGAAGCTGTTATGCATAATGAATTATTAAGAAATAATAATACTCCACAACTGATTCCATGACAGGCAGGAGACCTGGTTCTGACTTAAGAAATTTAATGGTAGAAGAGCCCATGTCCGTCTCATGTGTCCTAGAAAGCAGAATGATTCGCTTATCAATTCTGCAAAGAAAAATGCATTTTTAAAGTTTAAAATACGTGGGTTATTACCAGTGTAAGTATCTTTCTCTTTTTTATATACATAAAAATTCTATGGTATTTCATGTTATGGGGGATACAGAATGACTCTGAATTAATAAAGGTGACACAAGATGTTTTTCCCCTATGAAGGGACCAAAGGTAGGCTACAGTCCCAACAACAGCTTGTGAAACTTTATCCTGAAATCAAGGGGCACCTAATAAAAGAACTGTTCTGACTCAATGTTGGCTTGGTTTAAAAATTTCAGAACAGCGATCAGTTTCTTCAGATTCCCATTCTAACCTGCAGAGAACTTTTTCTAGCTTTGATGCAGTCAAACATGAAGTCCAAGCCCTACAGCCAGGCCCATCTCTTTGGTGAGTATGTTATGTTCAAGGCAATGGAGCAAAATTACAGTGAAGCAATCAAAAGAAGGCACTCTGTCAACAAGAGAACAACAGCTAATCATCTTCCAGATGACTTGGAGAGAAGCAGGGAACAGCCAATTTCTTAAGGACATGGTCAAAATGAAGAAAATATAGGTCACATGTGAACTTTGCCTGAATCAAAATAATCTTTCTGATTACTCCAGTGTTGGTGTTTTGAGGTAAAATAAAGTAGAACCTAAAGGAATCCTAATTCTGAAAGGTTGTTTGCTAATGCATTAAAAATAAGTCCATAAAGTCCGTAACACCACCAAGACCAGATGCTGCCGATACACATCTCAGCTCCACTGGCCTATTAAGATGAGCAAGGTTAAGCATGGAGATTAGTAGGCAGGAGGTGGGCGCTGAAGTGTGCCACTGCTGCAATTTTGCTACCAGTACAGTTTCTGAAGACTAAGCAGCATTGTTTAATGTCAGCATGAGGGAGGATTTACTGACTGAAGCACCTGTCAGAATAAGGACCCGCTCCAAGTCTGAAAGACTAAGGGACTGATATTCAGATGTCTTTAGATGCCTCACCATACACGGAGGCATCTGGTGAGGCATTTTTAAGACTCTTCAATAAGCACCACTCTATATCTTTAAGCATATCATCACCTTTAAGAAAACGTCCCTGGGGTCTTCTGGCCTTAAAATCCCTGTTTAAATATGCTTCTAGACTTAACAAGGACTACAGATTCACAGTGTAGTCTGTGTGTTTCAAGGTTTCTTCGAGGTCGATGATTATACTTCTGATGTTAGTACTTGGAGGTGTTTACAAATACATATATGCACATAAAGATCATGAGGCTTTCCATCCCCTGGGATCAGTGCTAGAGCAAAAATGTTGTCATAATACAACCCTTCTTTGCCACGTTCGTGGAAGATTTTAAGCTAACAAAAAGTTCAGTCTTTATTCCTGGGCAGTTAATTAAGGTTGACCAAGTCAGGCAGAAGTAAATTAACTTGGCTGATCAATTATTTATATGAAGCAGAATAAATGCCCTTAAAGAACTTGGCCCAGCTATGAAAGGACATGTAAATTAAACACAACACAGATTTATAAAATGTATTTCTACTTTTATAGGCAGAAGAGTCAATGCTAAAATCAGTTTTAAGTGAGTGATCAAATCACACTATCTAGCCTGAAATTCTCTAGCAGGCATTCTATCCATACGTGCATGGTTTATAAATAAAAGTTCTACCTATTTGTCATAAGCAGCTCTCCAGAACAGACTCAGGAATAATTTTAGGCCATTTATCTGTGTAGTTATTAAAAACAAAACAAAAAATCCAGACATAATTTGGAAAAATTCCACAACAATGTAAGACCGCGAAGACGGGATTTTACCTCTTGAAAACGAAACGTTCTCCGAAGTGCAACCAGCAAAGGAACACAGAGAGCAGGAGCAAAGCTGCTGCCTCCCCACAGCACAGGGACAGACAAACACCCTGCAGCACCAGCCTGGCACTGCCGTGATCCGCAACGAGGACCCCAACAGCTTTCCCAGGAGATCCCTACCCCACTCACAGGTGGTCTCTTTCAGTCCCGGCATCTCTGGAGTAAGTGCCCTGCCAGGGAAAGAACCTCAGCTCCACATCCCACCACCCATAGTGAATTTTTCCCAGGAACATGTTTTGATGTCCCCCAGCTAATGCCAAAACCCCCATCTCCTCCAGCTGACACCCTATGCCTAGGCTGGCGAGGCAGCCAGCAGCACGGACCTGCCATCCATGAGTTCAGTAAAAGAAAAAGGATTCACTAGTGGAAATTAAAAGCCTTGTGTAAGGTAAGGCTTGATGTGCCGTGGGGGAAGGCGTACAGATGTTCAGCTGCTCATTTACTAAATTACACCATGTCACAATTAACTGTGAATCAGCCAGCTTCACATGAGCAGCTCAAGGGCTGCCACCATGCTAAGTGCAGAAATAACGCCGGGGAGGGAAGTCCAAACTAGCCAGGTGGACCAGATGACTTCTCTTTGCCTGTGTTTGTGGTTAGCAAGACTATTAGAGAGAGCTATCCCAACATATGGCATGATTTAACTAAATCAGATCATGCTGAACTCACCAGCCTTTCTCAACTTACAAACCCCTCCGCTCTCGTCATTGCAGATGGGTGAACACCCGTCATGCTTTTAGAGTTTTCAGTAGCCGTCATTTATCCTGCTGACAGGGTGTATTTTAGGTATAATTATGTACTAACTAACTATAGATCAACTGTCAGTACATTAGGGTACTTTTTGGATAAAACTTCATGCTTACCCCTTTGAAGGCCACTCGCCTACACACTACTGGTGGTTGCTGAATTGTGCAGGAGTAGGAGAAAGGAGAAGGGGATTCAAAGTGCAATTAAGGATCATCTTTAGGAATCAACCAAAATAGTAGCAAACAGAGCAAATCAGGCTTCGCTGTCCTAAAAAGTGATGCTGAGTCACGTCTGACAGCGGGGTTTGGAGGAGGAGAGGCAAACCTGGAGCAAGGCAAGGGAAGGAACATGCACGGGATGTGTGGAAAGAGGAAACAAAGAGACAGCGAAGAGGTGAAATCCTTTGATATTTCCTCAGCTTAAAGAGGTAATTCAATGCATTAAAATGGATCCTCGAAATTTCAAAGGATGAAACTCGCACAACAAAGATTGTCGAGAGTGCTATTTTCTAGGATTAGAACAAAAACGTATAGGGATTTGCTATATGATCTTACATCGCCGAGCAAGACTGTACACTTGCTGTTATGCAAGCACCATCTTCCAATAGAGAATTTTTGTAATTATAACAGAAAGGCGTAAATTTTCTAATGCATGGCAGTTCAAAAAGTAATCAAGAGAATGAGCCTGAGGGCTATTTTAATGTATGCAAAGCTAGTGACCCACAGTAAATGGGAGGTAGGCTTCAATGAATGCAAAGTAATGCACACATACTAAAGACCTGGTCTGATGAGGGACGGCTAAAATTAACACCCAATTAATTTCCGAATTGACAAACAAATGAAAGCCATAAATCTACTTTCTCATTAATTTTCTTGTGGTATAATTTAAAGCAGTAATATGAGGGCAAAAACTGAGCATTATCCATCATAAATATCAAAAAAGATAGCACTGTAACACCATAAATTATGCATATTACCTGTTGTTAAAAATGATTAATGTATTATCAACTTTATCGTGCACTGTATATGTCTAGACGTATCTAAAATCTGAAATTTCATTTAGTGCTTAGGAAATAAAGGGTCCAGAAGAAATGGGATTACCCACAGTACATCCTTGGCTCTGCCTCCTGTCGCTCTCACCTCAGCTGGACTCATCCCAAGCCTTAGGCCGGTGGAGTTTGAGCACATTGCAGAGGTGATGTTCTAGTTTCCCCAGGAAGGGAAACAAACCACGCTGCTCCTGGAGGAGCAGCTCACGGCCCTGGCACCTGGTTTACACAGGGCTGCTCCCCTTCCCTGCCCTGCAGACACTGGGGAAGAGCTACTTGGTGATGCAGAGCCATGGGGAGGGGGCAGAAGTAAAATCAAGGAGCAGGAAAATGTGAAGCTGTAAATAAATTCAGTGAACAAAAAGCCTGTGCTTTGCAAAAGTGGCATACGACATCTTGGCCAAAAGAAGGACACAGGTTGCCTTACCTCCTCCCTGTCGGTCATGATGGTGACCAGCCTGGCTTGCTGCCACCTGTGATTGGTTTATATCCACTTGCCACCCTCAAATCTCCTGAATGGAAGCTCCTGTCTAGAAGCAGACAGCCACAATTTTGAATCTATGTAACTATATGCAATGGCACAACCTCTTTCACTTTTGGGGTGTGTAGCTCACACTGCCTGAGTTCCCACTTTCCAGCAGCAGCGCGTTATCATCAGGGCCACAGCAACCTGAAATGATTTGGAGGCAGCTCAGTGAAAGGCTGAATGATGCCCTGCAAGAGCTGAAATTTAAGATTGCTGCAGTGAGAAGAAGTGAAGGGGAATCAGGAGCCTAATCCCACTTGTGCCACACTGACTTATTGTGAAATCATGGCCAAACAACTTAAGTCGTCAGAGAAGCAGTCAGCGCAGTTACCCCTAAGGAAATCTCTTCTGCTGAGGGTATTGCTGACCACAATCAGTAAGAACAGAGATTAAGCAAATCCAAGAAGAACTAATTGAAACAGACATTAAAAGATTGCCATTTGCTTTGTTCAAAAGAGCTGGAGTTGGTCACCAAGAAAAAACAGTGCTCTAAAACATACCAAGCTGTGAAAACAACAGGTCTCGCTCCCTTCCATGAGGTAAGACTCAAAGCATTTGACAGACAACAGACAATTCAACTTTCCTCAAATCAGATTTTTGCATTCTCCCTTCATTTCACACATACACACAGAAGTTACTCCCAGTCTCACCTTGGATAAACAAATCCCTTTGCAAAGCCAGCTCTATCTCAATCTATGCCTCTCAGCTTGACAGCTATTAAATCCATATTCAGCATGAAGCTCATGCCATAGATGCATAAAAGCTCTAGAGCTGGGCCACTTCCAAGTGACTGGCAAATATGATGTAATCATTTACATACCATCATCGGCAGAGTGAGGTTCCTTCCTCTCTCGGGGAGAGCTGTCTTTCAGCTGTGAGCTTGACAGAAATCATCCTTACCATCACCGAGATCACCGTTTATTTGGAAGGAAAGGAATGGCGAGTGGCCAAAAAAAGCCCCAAGCCGAACCAGAAGCCATAGTTCACCGCACCGTGCGACTCCGTGACGTGGACACGAGCACCATGGCACCAGAGGAGCGACTCCTCCAGAAGGAGGGTCACAAGTGCAGCATGGTGAGGGTGCAGAGCCCCCTCGGTGCTGGCCCCGTGGTCAGTGTCCCTGGGGAGGTACCCACCTGCTCATCCCAGCCCAGGCATCACAGCAGAGTGGGGCTCCCTGCTGCTCCGTGCAGAACAGGAACAGAAACTGCAGAGCTGTTCTCACAGCCAGGACTTATTTGTTTGCATGCACACTGCTCTGAGCTTGCATCACAAACTCTTGCAGTCTGCCTCACAGAAAAACAGGTGACTGTTCAACCAAATAAAAGACCAAAGTTGCATTTAGTAAATACAGTCAGCTTGTGCCAGACAGCAGCAGCACTGCTACAAGATAACACGAAACCTCTACCAAGTGCTGGCTGTAGATGAATTAGACTCCCACCCTCCATGCACATCTCCATTAAAGCATATCTAAACTCTCTAGCAACCTCCAGAAGTCAAAAACCACCTCAAAGCCAGGTGCAACTCTAACAATTCTGCACAATGCCATTTTCACTTTGGCGTTTTCACTTCATTCAAGGTAGCAAAAGCTTGATTCATGGTAATAACAGGAGTCAATTAATGACCAGCTTGTCCACTTACACACTTGAGGTACCTCCCGCTCCCCTCCAGCAGCCCAAACGAGCAGTATGTTCAGATCACTGATGCAAACTGGGGAATACAGTGTATCGCATTTTTATGCATATTTTGTTGTTTTCTTTTCCATGAGATGAAGAGGACAATTATCTACTTTTATCCTTTCTATGAACGTGTATCCAAGATTATCTTAATAAATGAATTCACATATAAAGGAACAGACAACACCTTCATGCTTTAACAAATGAATTCACATATACAGGAACAGACAACACATTCACACAATAAGAGTTAATATTTCTTTCTCAAGGTCACTCAAAAGAGGGTTTACTCCCTTTGTGTGAAAAGCCCATGCCATTAACTGTTAGTGCTAACAGGTCCTGCCTGGCATTTGAAATCCAAGCCCCACTCAGAAACAATAACAAACAATAATTTTGAAAAACAAAGATGGTGTGAGCGAGTTTTTCTTGCTCGTTTTCAAAACAACCCAAAAGCAACAACTACCAGGATGGCTCTCTCTAATTAGGACTCCCAGAAACCAAAGAACAAACAGGCAGCACAGAGAAATTAGCAGATGTAAATGCAGTTTTCCATTTATAAAAAGAAGAAAAGCAGCTCCGTCATCTCACTCACAGGAGGAGGAGGAGCAATAAAGCGCATTTTTAAATTTGGTATTTTCTCTCCATTCAAAAAGCTCTTCTTCTAAAACAGATTTTCCTCAGATCTCCTCAGAAGTAAAACTGAAAGCTTTGCCTTTTCCAACTCCATCGAGGGCACATGCATCAATTAAAATCCGACATGAGAAGAGAGGGAAACCGAAAAGCCCCCAACCAAACGCTGACACAGAACACAAGGCCATACTTTTGGGGTGATTACCTGGTTCATAGCCCTATACCTTTTTCCTAGACCTTCTACCTCCTTGTTTGCTCCATGCAGGATTTTCTAGCCATCAGCCGTCTACTGCTGTGCTAGTCGTCTTGCAGGAGTGCTCTCTCCCTTCTGAAAAAAGCAAACAACTGGATAGATATCATTACACTAAGGAAATCTCTTGGAAAAACCAAACAACTTGCTAATCTTTCTAGCCCCTTCACCCAAGTTAAAGATAAGCAAAGCAAACCAAAGTGAGTTTCAGCCACATTCCAGGGACAAGCTCCCCTTTTTCTCCTTTATCAAAATCCCAGCATTTAAAGGTTTTTTCCAGACCTTGCAGGATAAACTGCTGCTCACACCCGCAAACAAAGCAATATTTGTTTAATAACTGATTGCTGCCATGGGTACAGTAAACAAGGGGCCCAGCATTTGTGTTTATGAACAAACACATCATCTTGCAAGAGCAATTTAACATTAACCAGGTGGAATAATCAACAGATTTCATAGGTGACACTCGGGGCAGGACTAATGTAAACAGAGCAGGGAGGAGAAAGGGGCCACTCTTAGGGAATCAAGGTTGAGGCAAATGCATTACAGAGTAAACAGCTGGGAAGAACTCAAGACAAACAAACAGTCATTCTTCTGACATTTCGAGAAGCAGAAAGGTTGTACGTTACATGCATCAGCTGCTGACCACCATGAAATCAAACCAGTTGGGGACCAGGCCTTCTTGTTTACACAGTGCCATGTTTGCTTATAAACAACAATTTGCTGTTACCAACCTCGCATTACTCATTGCATAAACGAGCAGATCAAGTGAAATCCTGTTAACTCTTCTGTGGATTGAGGGTTTTTTCCTCCCCTTCAACAACAACAAACAAAAAAGCCTTTGCAGTCTTGCTGTGTAACCTCAAGACAACAGGCAGCAGGGGAAAATACAGAGCTGTGCATCTGTTCCGATAAAGGGGAAAGAAAGGAGTTGAAAACACTTGAAAGTGTTTCACAAAACAAGATTTACCGGCCAAACCACTGATGTGAAAGATCCATTTGCATAAAAAAATTAAAAAAAAAAATTAAAAAAAAAATCAAAACCCAGAAAAACAACAACTGCAAAAGGTGGGGTGCAAAATTTTCATTTCACTCCTAGAACAAACAAACAAAACAACAGCTTTCGACACAGCCCAACCTGCCCAGCATGACCATGGACACATGTCATTTACACACACCCCCACGGCCATGCCAGGGCCCTGCAGCAGCCAGGAAGCCATGGCTCAGCCCTCTTTCCCCTCCTTTCTTTCTCCCACCCTCAGCCCCCTTGCTTCTGCCTCTCATCACCATTCTCTGATCTTTGTAGGTCTCCTCAGCTCCTCTTTGTTAACCCACAAGGCTCTTAGAGGTCTTCTTGCAACCAAATCCTCTGGCTGCCAACTGCTCCACACCCAATATCCCTCTCTTGTCCCCAAGGCTTTGTGACTTTAGTCCTCAAGGTGCTCCCCCAAACCCCCGGGGTCTGCCACCTTCCAGAAAGCCCTTCCTTCCCCATCTCTCATCCCTGGAACACTCATGAAATTTCCTAACGCAGTCTTCCTTCAGGGAACACAGGTTGTCTATCCTGAACAAGGATTTCAGGAAAGATCTGAAGTACAGGGAGGGAAGATGGATGGTCCTAATGGTAGAGGTTAATCCAGGGCTCCGGGTTACATTCCTGCCCTGACACAATCCCTGCATGGGACCTCCGTGGGTCTCTCCATCCCTCTCCTATGTAAAATAAGCCCTTTAAGATGTTGTACCAGTCAGGTGGGGTTGGTGGATGCAGCTATACCACGGGTCGTTTTTCCCCCCATTGTCCCTCCCTGGTTCACCCCTACCTTCTGATGAGCACCAGCATCACCACCAAGCAGTGAGGAAAATCATCCCAGTCTCAAATCTATGAAGCATCCAAGGTCACAGCTGGCCCTGGCACTAATCTCCCCTCCCTTGCCATTTCATGTGCAAACAGCATGATGGCCAGAAGCCTCCCCCCTCATCATTTTTTTACAAGTTTTAGAATATTTGTTACTTTTTTTCACAGCACAATCCTGGACATCCACAGCTGGGCAAGAACCTTCGTTTTCTTTTTCAGAAAATATTTAGCCTTTTGTTGTAGTAAAAAAAAAAAAAAGGAAAAAAAAAGGTTCAAAACCATGAAATCAGTACAACCTACTAATAAGACATGTATTTAAATAAAACCCAAATGCAGTATTGTTCAGGCAACTGCCTATTTTTTAATACATCAGGTTGACAGCATAATAGCAGGCAGGATGAAAGGTGTGACTCGAGGACGGGGTTGGCGTCCGCACACCAGGAAAACAGAAGTGCTGCCCCATTTCCTGTGCTGCAGCAGAGTATTTCTGATGTCTGGGGCTGCCGGGGACTTAACTCTGAATTAATGATTACACACAATACCCTCCTTTCTCCCCTCCCTGCAGGACAGCGAGGGCCAGCCTCACCGAATGACTGTGGGCAGGCAGGCACGGGTCACGGGGGATTTAGATATTTCACAGCAGCTTCAAAAATTTAGACACTGCAACCTGAAGGCTTCTGAAAACATCAAGCTTCACATAAAAGTCCTGATATTTCCCTACTTGAGACAACTGCTCTCACCTCAGCCGTGCTGCCTGTTCCACGATCCTTTTCCAGCACGTAAAATCACAGTTTATTCAGTACAAAGTAACTACACTATGATAAAAACTATAAGCATATCATTCAAATGCTTTATTGGTCAAATAGATGGATGCTTTTATTAGTCCAACCTTTTTTGTAATGGAGTGCCACTGATGACCCAGTGTTAGCCTCATTCCCTGCTATTAATCACACTTCTAAGAGCTCATTTTGCTTTAAAATCTTAAGAAATTGCTATAATTTCAAGACATGGTGTCTACATAATGGGAAATGCTTCACAGATTGTATCATTCCATATAACACAGAATTTTTATGGCAATGCTGACCACGATACCAAGGTATTACAAAACTTGAATAAAATATTTTATAAAGAAAATCTAAATGTAAACTTCCTTTTGCATTTGTGGTTTGCCACATCCATAATGTTTTAATCACAGCCTTTTGGGAGTTGCAGTTTTCAACTGCATGTGGCTTACATAGATTAACGCTACAAAAACACTCCCTGAACAAATATAAACACAACAAAACAAAATTAAATGAAAATCAAATAAAATACAAGGATGGACCATGACAGAAAGACTGTTCAAGCTATACTTTTACAATTTTCACACACCGCTTTTATCCTTTTGTCAACTATATTATCTCCTTCCTTTTTTGCACAGGGAAAACAGATGATGTTTACTGTGAAAAACTTTTATGACAAAGTGGAAGCATTTTACGAATTTACCTAAACAGAGAATTAAATTAATATAATGATGGTCCTAACCCATATTATTAAAATGTACTTTGCAAAATGTTTTGACAATGTTGACTGCTGCAGGAGGGAAAACACATTTAAGACAATTTCAGCCAAATGCAGAAGCAGAAGCCTTTCATTTTTCAAATGCAAAGTAAAAAGCATCTTTAAACACCTTCTCATGAAAGAAAATGCAGTGCAATTATGTTATATGGCACATACAAAAGCATGTTCTTTTCCTCAGTTCTTTAATAAGATATTAGTACCTCTTGGCCTTAGGAATATTATGTGTAAATCACATCATATTCATAGTGTCTGAATTAATTATAATAGGAGCTGGAGAGAAATGTTAACTTTCCAGGTTGTTGCTAAGGATTAGCCCTTGTTTACAATTCTGTATTTATAGAACAAGAAAAATTTGTCAAATGAAGGGCAAAGAGAAAAGCAAGAACACAAATTTAGCTTTGATTTCAAAACAAATCAGATCTTGCAACCATTCCCCAAGAAGAAAACCACAGTTTTTAATGTGAAGATGCAAATGAGTCTCAGAATATAAAAATGTTTTATAATTCTGTGCATTCAACACTACTAGATGTTATTTAAAGAATTTATGTTAACATTTCTCATCCTCACACAGCAAGTCCAGGATGCTGCAAACAGCATCTATTTAAAATGGATCGTGTTGCTGTGGGGCACAGGGTAGCTCAGGAGGCTGATGCAGAAGGGAGCAGAGCATTTGGTCCCCTGGCACCAGGCTGGGATTCATGGACTACTCCAAAGGAGCTGACAGGGCAGTGGGCAGGGAACAAGCCCCTTGCCTTTTGCACACTGACTACGTGGAGATGTGCAGATCCATCCTGAGGGAAAGTCATGACTCTCAAAACCACTGCAAAGGACACGATGGTCTTCCCAAATGCAGTGAAAACCTTAAAGACAGAGGCACTCAGGAACCAAAGAAAGGTCCTTCATGCCAAACATGGAGAGGCCTCTGAAGCTGGATGGCTGAAGGCTCAAAACCCATGGGTCCCAGTGAGAAGAGGGCCAAAGCTCTGCAGGGATTTGCAGGTCTCAGGCACTTTGGCAGAAATGTCCAGGGAAGCTCGTACTGCTTGCTATTCTGAGGATAAAGAAAGCACTTCGGCCTTCAGCAGTTTAATTTCTTTGCACAAACAAAAAGGCACACCCACTACAATTAAATTGCAAAACCCTTTTCATTAGGACTCCTTGTCTTCACACACTTCAAGCCTTCCAAGACCTGCAGTCCCTCTCATGCTCCCATCAATGTGTGCTTGTGTGTGGAAAACTAAGCAAGGACCCTTTAGTGGTTTCAGTTCATGGAGAAGCAAATGGAAAAATGCTTTTTCCCCTTAAAAAAACCCCATAACCACCAACTTCTGAGCAGGGTGACTTGCAGAAACGCTGAGCATCCACAATGGAGAGCATCTAACCCCCCGCAAGAATCAGAACCATAACACAATATAAAAAATGCACTTAGCTAAGCTTTTGTGGAAACACAGATGGACTCTTTGCCTTACCCTGTCCAAGGGCTGTGGCTCTCAGATTACAGCAAGGACAGCACAACACATCAGGGAAACCAAATGTGTCTGTGCACACTGATGTGTAAGGTAACACACAAACACATACACACATGTGCTATCCAAGCACCCAGCATGCCAGCTCACATCAGCCAGAACAGAATAAGTGGGACAGAGGAGGTGTCTTCATCCTCAGTTTTTTCTTGATGTTTTCTTTCCCAGGAATAGCTCCATCCTCGGTCCAGAGCAAGGATTCCACCCTATCACATTTCTGTGCAGGAGATGTGTACATGCAGCACATGTTCCTCAACAGCCACACACATGGATCCCAACCACCCAAAAATACAGTTGGTCCTCTCCACACTGGCCCAACAGAGAAGCAGGAAAAGAAGCGTGAATTTTTTTCACCTCAAAATTTCATCCTGTGCCTGAGAAAACTCCCTAAAAAAGCTCTGTCGAAACCAGTTTGATTCTAACTCCCCCAAAAAAGCACATATGCCTACTTTTGAGTCAGAATGCAGGATGTTGAGCTCTTAATCCCTCTTCTGCATTCACCGGTGGCTAAGGAGCAATGTCCACCTCTAATCCATCATCAGCCATGGCTGAGAGAGGGAAAAGCAAGAGCAGAGAAAATTTGCAGAGGACACCAAGTGAGCCTCTCCAGCTTGCCTTGGCCAACAGCAGTGAACAATAGTGAGCATTCCTGCGCTGCCCATGCCTTTTCCATGCACGATGCCAATGGAACAGAAAGCCTCCCAACAGACAGCACTGTGGCCCCATGACCTCTCCAGAACCAGCTGTTCAGCCCTGGGCTGGGAACATCCTTCACTGCCAAGCTCAGCAGAGGTTGCTCCATGCTCCAGGAAATGGCCTTTCTGGTGCTGAACCCCCAGCAGCATGTGGAGGCCGTTTACAACCAGAAATGAGTGTTTAATGTTCCAAATCTGCACTGAAGACTGTATTTGAACATCTCCAGCCACATGCAGGTGCATGGTCCCACAGATGTGCTGGCTCCTGAACACTGTAGAGCTAAGACATGTGGCTTACTGCTCCAAGGGTTTGCGAAAGAGGAGGATACACTCTATTTACAGCCTACTCCAGACAAGACTATTCAATGTCAGGATACGCAATAAGAGGGCAATTTGCACCCTAAACTGGATTGTATGATACCGCAGTCACAAGCCGTATGATCTCTTGCTTCGGATTAAAACTGTTCGCACAAGTCAAAGCAGAACAAGGAGAGTAACAAAACATACAGTGTATTTTGTTCTCCACTGCAGCCACATATTTCAACTGCCTCAGCCGAATTCTTAGAGTAAACACAGCTTTAAAAGAAAATAACTTGAATAAAGAGCTTCTGGAAAGTTCTGACTGATTATGCATGCAAGAATTCTGCTACTGCTTCCTCCCATCATCTGAAAAATAAACCAAACACCCAACTTCCACAACTATCTACAAAAGTGCTATTTTTCTGAAACATGTTACAATACTATCTGAGGTCTGCAAGTTATAATGAATGCATCTTGTTTTGCAAAATACACAGAGGAGCTCAATTAAATGAACAACTGCAAAGGAAACAGAGCTGATAAAGGAATTAATGCTCTGTGTGCCAGATCATAACATAACATCTAGGATAACAAAGCCATGTCAAACATGCAACCGCTGAAGACTTTAAAAAATGAAATAACAAAGTTAAACTCCAAAATATTTAAGCACACAAAATCAGGATGTGCAAAAGCTATTTTCAATAACTGACAGGGCAGCATGGGCAGCAACAAACAGCTCTCTTGCAGCCATTACTTCAAGACTTACTTAAATACATAAAAAGACGGATGGTTTTGTCAACGACCACCTGCTCCGCTGGTGATCCGCTCCTTTCTCACTGTCCAACCTGCGTTTTTCCAAAGACCACGTTAACCCGATTTCCCACCCACCAAGGCATGGCTGAAATTACTTCTCAAGTCTGAGTCTGCAGCTTGGTCTCCTTTTCCTCCTTCCCTTCCCGCTTGCCTGTGCTGCTCAGGCTGCCCACACGCTGGAAGGGAGCCGCCAGCCCCAGTGCCTGCTCCGGCTGTCGGCACACA
>VWYI01016940.1:58715-68715 GCA_013399455.1 Anthoscopus minutus | reverse complement strand
AAAGCAAACCCAAGTTTTCAGAACAGCTTTTGCTCCGCAATGGATCATTTCTGTGGAAATCAGGACTCCAGATTTGACAGTCACAAAAATCCCTTAGTTCTTGGAGACAATTTCATTTTAAATAGCTTATTTCCGTAAGCAGAGCATGAAGCAATTTCACTCAACCTGACAAATAAGTAAGGCCAAGGATGCAGCATTTAAAATTCAGAGATAACTAAACAGAAGAAGAATTATATTTAGACATGATAGGAGTTGGAAACAGGTTCCCTTCCACTCTTACGCTGAAGCTAAACAGCCATGATATGATCAAACAAGTTTTCACTTTTGCCTTGTAAATAAAATCAAAGGGCAACAGTCCTTTTTCTCTGACGTCTGTAGTTAATAAAGAAAGAATAAACATTACCTACTCTTACATGAGAAGGGAGGAGGAAAGAAAATTTCTTAATCTCTTTCCAAAGAGGATTAATCTACAGCATATTTCCACCTCAAATACTAATGAAACAAAATGCTTTTCCTGCAGTTTTCTGGAGGGGGTGTTCTATCAAAGCCTCTCATGTGAGCGAAGTTCACCTGAGAGCATTACCAAGCCTTCAGGTGCAGTGCCACACCACGGAGCATCAGCTGCACGGGGGCAAGGAAAGCTTCCACCCTGCAGGACAAACACAAAAGCTCCCAACATTTGTTAGGGCCCACATATCTGAGAAGTACCAAGTGCCTCACAACCACCAGTTCATTTGGGCTTACAGTAGCTCCATAAAGTAGATAAGCTGTTACTGCTGGAGCTTGTAGGGCACAGGGAGGCCAGAGCCCCCATCCATGGCAGAGTTTAATGTGGGGATGGGTGTGATGGGGCCAAGTGTGCACTGAAGCATTTACTGGTTCCAAACAACCTAGCTAGTGTGACTGGAAAAGACAAGGAGCTGGGATAAGGCACCCATGTCCCTTGCTGTGCCTCTGAGCCACTCGCCCACCCGCGGGAAGGGAACAGGATGAGGAAGCTATTTTCATCCTAAGTATCTGGAGCTTACAAACACCCGCTGAAAACGCAGTGCCTTATCAAAACAGGTGAGAGCCAATGCCAGCTGACGTTCCCATTCCTCTGAGGAACACAGACACGAGATTGTTTTTTAAATTATTATTTTTGAGCAGAGTATTTACATGTCTGACTCTAAATAGGCTTTGGCATTTCTGCAAGGGGACCAAATGCATGACCTCGTGGTCTTGAAGAGTGATGGGATCAGTCCAGCTGCCCTTGCCTTTCCTCTGGAGAGGCCTCTTTAGCAAGGCAGGCACACCCCTGGGAATGGGCTCAGGAGGGACAGGCCCTTACAAATACAGTGAATTTTCTCCAAGGAATCAGGAAGGAAGAAAATAGCTATGACAAAAAGGCCAAGGAACAAGAGAAGTGCCCGGGCAAGACCTGGCGAAGGGAAGCGAGGGTGAGCCCAGCCTGCAGAAGAGTTTACGTTCCCTTTGAAGAGAAATATTCAGTCTGTCAGGTAAAACTGAGAATCTAACCTGTGGGAGGACAGAAGATGCTACCTTGAAGAATCTGACTATTACAGGATTAACAGCTACGATCCCTCCCTCTGAGGACACTGAATGCCAAAATCTGGCCTGAGGGTTTTAGGTGGTGAGGTTTGTCCAGGCGTGTCAGCAGGAACTCTACAACATACAGAGGAGAAATACTGTCCAAACCTGTATTATCTAAACATAGGTGCCTTTTAAATACTAAATATTTCTTTTAGAGGATAAGAAAATAGACAGAGGAATACGAAGCCAAAATACACACATTTCTTTTGGGAGTAAAACGTGCCCCTCAAACACTTGAATTCTACTGTACAATGTATTTATACCATGTTTAAGAAACATTTGTCAAGCATATAAAAACCCCCAGAAGTTCACTGTCACACAGCTTAATTCCCTATATTCTGCCTACATGCACATATAGGGCCAGTTTGTTAGGGGGTGGAGGTGTGTAGCAAAGCACAATCTAGCGAGACATGACACCATAACGGTGAACAATAAAAGCAAGCGCAGCATATGTGCTGGACATTTGGTGAAAATAACCCAGCCACAGCTCCGACTTCGGTACATTTCCCTGTGTGGAAGCTGGTAATTCAGTTTCTGCTCCACTTCAGCTCAGCTAACAGTTAAGTTGCTCACAACTCTCCCCTGATAATTATTTGGGAATTCTGAGATTCTAGGAAATGTATCTTTACTTTCCAGCCCTCTTTTTATAGAGCCCAACAAGCTGAAACCTGGGGGAGGTTCTTCTTTTCTTCTCTTCATGTTATGGCTCTCCATCTAGAAGCTAAAGATTCTTCCTGGCTATAAGATCTGAAATAGTAGCAATAAGTATACTTCCTATTTTATTACTTGTAATTTCCCCTTTGATCAGAATCCTATGCCATTTAACCACATTTATATGGTCATCCTGCACATAGTTTCTAAATAGAACGAATTATTTTCCAAGACTACAGGAGCTGGGTTTCCTTTTACTGCACACACATGGAATCCCATACATTTGGCACCAATTTAGGTTATTATTATTTCATTCTTCCTTTTTATATTTGTTTCACTGTAAAAGAAATATAAAGCTCCTTGTTCACTGGGAGCTGCTCATTCTGTAGTACTGCCTTCCCTCATCAGGCCTGTAACACACCCAACCTAGTTCAATCTCCTTTGCCAAAGGAGATACCAACACATGAAATATCCCACAGCTGGAAGGGCTGCACTGCGGGTCTCAAAGCTTTGCTGATCATACACTGCAAGCCTTACCCCAGCATGAAGCCCAGGAAACTCTTCATGCACAGCTTTTTTGTTTGTCCCAAAGTCCAAGAGTTTGCAGAGACACAGGTGAGTCTCCCAGCTGGCAGACTGCCTCCAGGTCGGGCTGTCTCACACAGGAACAGACTGGCTGCTTCATCTCCAGCAGCTCTGGCCATGTCACCAAGCACAGAGCTGTGGCAGCCCTCCTTGCTCATGGCTTCCCCTGGCACACTGTTACCCTGCAGCAGAGAAGCACAGAACATACTGCTCTCCCTGCCCTGTAAAACAGAGGACCATTGCCTGGGGTTGTTTGGCTGTTAATAATGGTAAAACCCTTCAGAGACAGACTTCAGAGAACTCAAATAGAGCTGCTTTTGATTTAGGCCACGCTCCTGAAAGCAGAACTTTTTCATCTTCCTCAAAGTGATGGTCGCGGGAAACTACCTGAATAGCCCACCACAAGAATTTGCAGTTATCTGGAAAAAAGAACACGGTCTTTTGAAAGACCATCCTTAGAGTAAGTGTTTCATTTGGAGGAAAAGCCAATGTTAAGTCAAATTCAAGACAGCCAGAAGCAGATACACGTCACAGGGAAGAGCTGGTGATGCACCAGAGTGTTCCTACCTACACTGCTGCTTCCTCTATCCCCCAAGTGGTACAGGGATAACAGGACCGAAGGAAGGGGTTGAACTGTGTGCTTTATCTCAACAGCTTTGCTTGAGAAACTTCACTGTCTTACCTGAAGCATGTTTGTTCTATCTGTTTTCATCACACTGCTTTGTCCATTCAGCCAGCTTAGAGAGACATTCACATCCTCCAGTCACAGGAAAAATTGCTGCTGGAAGAGGGTGCATGAAGCCAGAAGAACTAAAGGCTCACAGATTGAAGAAACCCTAATAACTACTTGATTTTCACTACTTGACTTTTGTGGACACTCAGTACCGGGAGCAACAGGCAGATTCACCTGTACTTGCAAAACATCCCCCTTTTCAGAATGCTCTCCAGGTGAGCCAGTTGCCTGCTGTTGGGAACAGTTGTAGGAGACTCCCTCACGCTGGAAAAGCAAAGCATCTGTAGGTGCTTCCCAGGCTTCTCATCACAGATACCTATGCACCATCTACAGCCATGCTAAGATGTGTTTACAAATCAGAACAAACTGACAAGTGTGGGAACAGGGAATCTTCACACTTTGAAACTTGAAGTCAACTTGCTTCAGTCAAACATGGAAAAGGCAGCAGCTTTGGCACTTGGGGTAATTTCAGTGACAGACAACTGTTCTCCTTTAGCTACTGGTAAATACAATCACAAATTCCTAGAGCTTGTTCTCCAGATACCAATAGCAGAGTCAGTGCTGTAAAACACTACAGAGATAGAGATCAGAGGTCTATTTTTGTTTCTATGCCTTGATGCCCATGACTTTGATGGGGTAAATATATTAACATATGATAAATTACTCTTTAATCTGTTGTAGTTATTATAATTCTAGAGACAGGTTCAGTGGCTTTGCTCTCAACCACAATTATTTCTGTAAAGAAATGCTTGTTTTGCTGGAAAAGGGTAAGAACAAAGGAGTTTGTAAACAAAGATGGAAAAAGAGAAATCCATCTCCCACAAAGCTCAAAACTCCTCGAAATAACTTTCTGCAGAGAGCTGCCATTACCCAGAGTGAAAAACTTCTTTAAACCTGGCAATCCTGAATTTCACAGAAATGCTCAAACAGGGCTGCATAGTACATCATCAGAACTGGTACAGCTTTTAATTTCCCACCTGATTGGGTTGAAAAGGTTCATATTCTGAAAAGTGTGGCAGGAGAAACTTACTGAAAATTGCAATCCAGGATCAGATTAAAGAGGGAGGATGATAAAGGTAAAATCTTCATAAATGAATTTCTTTATCCAGAATAAACTCAAAAGGTCCTGTGAGGGGAGGAGGGATATATATTTCATTAGGACAAAGAGAGGAGGAAAAACTATGCCTGAAACCTCTTTTGTGAAGACAACTCTTACAACATGATTTCTGTAAGGGCAACGTATTGAAATGATTTTGGAAGAAATATTTTTACCTCCCAAGAAGATTAACACTGAAGTTCTGCACAGCACACGGCAGCATCATTGCATCCATAAAGCAGTAACAAGAACCAGAAGAGAGTCTCTTAGCCCAGCTCTCAGTCCATCCTACTGGCATTGTCTGCTTGAGAGAGAAATCCCTCCATGACACAAGAGAGATGCTCAGCATACTCATTCCTACAGAATCTGAAGACATGACACATCCTTTGCAGCCAATGACAGCCTAAAGCAAAATATACACCAACTTTGGATGAAGGGAGATAAAGGGTTGAGCCATAAGGGTACTGCTAAAATAGACAAATCACAAACTCTTTTTCATGAGCTCTAGAGGCCAAATTTTTCCAGCATTATTCTAGAGAATTTCTGACTTCATGGAGTTTCTGGGGAGAGTCCCTGTGCTGTGAGAAACCCTTTCTTTACCTGTGCCCTGGGTAGAGTCAGCTAGTATCCAGTTTTGTCAGCAACCAGTTTTGTCAGCAACCTGTGCAGCTCTGGGCTGTGAGCACAAAGGGAACAGCTGCTGGGTTTTGTCTCCCAGGTGTGCTCGTGTATGAACCCCTGTGTCTACAATGACAGCCCCAGGAAAGGCACTGGGGAGGCCTTTCGTTTTTGGGACACATTTTGCTTCAGAAGCAGGCCCCAAGATTTGATACTGCACACTAATGTAGTCCACCCTGAAGAAGTAGCTGGCAAATATAACCTGCTTAGCTTTGGTGTTATGGGTGAAAAGCACAGGCTCTGCAGGAGCCAAGACCCACACTCCGCTCCATGTTCATACACATCTCCTTGGATAATTTTCTTAACACCAGCCATGTGTAGATGTGTACAAGGAGAACTGAAATCCTGCATGTCAGGGCAGTTGGTGGCTGGAGCAATGGACTTGTTGGGAACAATTCCTGGGCTTTTGAACCAGAAACAGGGGCTTGAACAGGGCAGGCAGAGGCCACCAGGCAGCACTTCACCACCCCAGGCCCCAGCCTGCGCTCGTTCACAGCCAGGCTACCATGGAAGGGCTGCTGGAAAACAAGATGGCATGTGAGAAATGCAGAACTGAAACCAAGTGTAGGTGACAGCCATAAAAACTGAAGTCTCATTAAATGCTGGCCAGGCGGCGAGCGGGCACCCTCCCATCTGTTTGCTGCGCACCCTGACGGGGTGGAGGCCAGGGTGACGTGCATGCCTTGGAAATCAGCAGCTCTTACACTGTTCACCCAGGAAGTTATTAACTTGCATGTTTGTGGGCAACTGCACAAGCTATTTTTGGTCATGGGACCCTGTGTAAGGAAAGGATTGCAAGGTTTTAATAATGATCTTTAGTTAACTTGGTTACCCACACAACAATGGCTTTCTGAGAGGCCAACTGCTGTGAAAAACTTGAGACGGGCTTTACTTCCAGAGGTATTAAACTATGAAAATATCTAACCATAATAGTAAGTAGCTATAAAAAGAGCCCTGTTTATTTCACATGATTTCTTTGTATGCCACAGTGTTATGAGAATACTTCAGCTCAATGACAACATGGTAAATTGGAAAAGATCAACTACTGAAGTCAGCACTTACGCAGTTCATTTCTGTTTGGTGTTGGTGGTTTTTCTTCTCTCAAAATCCAAGTTTTCACTAATATCAGCAGGCACAACAACATTTTTTAAAATTTGAATCTGCAATTAACCTGATATTAAGGTCAACTGATGTAAGGCCATGAAAGGAGAAACAGGCAAATAAATAGAAAGAAAAAAACTAATGCAGACTTCAGTTCTGCATTGCTGTACGTCACATAGGTAGATCTGGAGCCCATATATCCAATATGAGAAATAATCTGGTATCTCACATCTCTATTATATTGCAAATTGTATCCAATAACTTTTCTGCAACAGTGGAGCATCACAGAATACCCTACAGAGAAGGTCAAATGTGGTACTGTAGAGCTCTGATAGTGTCTTAGTTCATTCCTGAGAAATACCATAAGGCCTTACTGAAACTCTTTCACTGTTAGGGTACACCAAGAGAAAGGGGAAAAAAAATAAAGATTGCATTTGTTTCTAGGAAGACCGGCATGGCTCTACGGAGAGGATACTTCCACCCTTGTTAATCCCAGCTTCTTAAAGCAACACTCAGTAAGATAATGAATCCTTTAAATGTTACATCTTGTGTCTTGCATTATTGTGGTGCAGCAACTCTCCACATCAAACAGTCATCAGCACTATTACAAAGTGGGCTTATAAGAGACTGGCTGAAAAGGCGCTGTGTGAAAAGAAGTGGAAAATTAAAGCTGAAGCAGTCGAAGAAAGGGCTTAATTTACTGGCATGTACAGTATGCAAATGAGATTACTCTCAGCTTAACTGCATCATTTATGTCCATAATAACGGCATCATCATTACAGGGCTCAAATTAAATTACACCATAATTAGCATATCAAAGTGATTGGTTAAAGTTTAAAACAAATACCCAATTTTGTTAATGAACAGCTGTAATTGTCATGTACACTTCAATGAAAACTCCCTAAACAAATATATGTTTTAGAACAGAGAAAGATTTTGAAGCAGACAGGTCTGTGGCGGAGGTAAATTGCCTAAAAAAGAATGACACAGACTATTCTATTAATGTTAATATATGCTCATCATTTTCAGGTAATAAAACATTCTATCAAAACAAGCCTTCGCTTTGTATTTTTTTGCCTCTCAACTCCACCACCACACTGGCAAGTGTCAGTGGGAGAGGGGCTGGCCGAGGCACGCTCGGGACATGCACAGCCCCCACCTACACACCGAGGGAGGAGGAGGAGGAGGAGGAAGAAGACGAGGACATCTCACTAACTCTACCCTGTAGACCAGGGCTGGAGTAAGCTGATGACATGATAACACATCAGGCAGCCTACAATTCAATTTACTCTAATCTAATCACATCTACGCAGCAGTTCCAGAGGTGGAACTGCACCAGAGAAGTTTTTGCTGTACTCGTCTCATTAAAATAAATAGGGAGGTGGGACCGGAGGGTTTGTCACTGTCAGCCTGGCAGCCAGCAACACATTTTCAAAGATCCATCACTGCACACGGACACAGCAAATACACAGTTAAAACACTCCTCAGGCAGAACCAGCTTTGACAGGGGAGCAGGTCTGCTCTGTGATATTTTAACAGTGCAGGTGAGCTCTACTATGCTTGGAGACCAGGCCAAAGGAGTCTGGTGTCACGTCATCCACACTGTAAAATAATCCCCCTGCGTCCCCAGGAATGTTTACAGAGGTACATATTTGCTTATGTATCACCAAATATTATGGGAAACAACTTAGGAAAGTATATTTTGTGATAAAATTGGGAATGCACTTTAAAATATACTTAACAAGGAAATTGAATGTCTTATTAAATCCGTATTATCAAAACACTGTTCAAAAATTTAAAGAAAGTAGCTTTTCATTTTATTCATCGAGGAATCCATTAAAGCCTAAGCTCTGAAGTAGTATGTAAATTATGTGCCTTTCAAGGTAGAGCTAGGGCAAATTCACTCCATCAACTAATGATGAACCTCATTATGTGCAGGGAGTATTCATAATGAGGAAACAAGCCACCCGCCATTCCATGTTCTAACATAAATCCCTGTAAAATGTGAGTATCTCCACGTCTAATTAAAGGCTACTAATTCCTATCATCCCCTACAAGGCCCAAAAAGCAAAAACTAGAAATGTGTTTAAAAGGACAACGTTTGATTTTACAAAAAGCATTTATTTGTGTTTACTGTTAGTGAGTTGCAAGGTCCTTTTTTTTAAGAAAACTAAATCCCAGTTTTATAGGATAAAAGTTTGCGGGTACTTAAGTTTATTTACATTATATGACTTGGTCTTATATTTTAAAAAGAGTTTCTGATTAGCACAGGTCAGGCTGCACAATGTAAGAGAAAAATAAATAAAAATGCAGAGAAAAGAATCCAGTAATATGTGAGAAATAGTATTTTAGTGGGGGGGTGAAGGAAAGAAAAAAATAAAAGAACAGCTTTGGTATCCAGGTTTGCTCTGGAACTCAGACTTCCTAAAAAAAAATAAATCTAGAGATCCCATAATAACTGGAGAAAGCAGGCAGCAGAGACAGGAAGAAGGAGAGCTAATTAAGCAACCAAGTAGACAACAGGTATTTAAAAGATTTTTTGAATGATACTCAATTTAGGAAGAAGCTGCTTCCCTCTCAAAATCCCATAAGAATTAAGGATTTAAGACAACACTGCTTAATGCAGGCTGGAAGAAAAGTGCTCTTCCACAGACTTACCTAGATTTGATATTTATACCTACAAGCGCAGTGTCCGCTCCTACAATCAAAACCACATTTCTTATTAAGTTACATAATACCCATCCTATGCATGGCCGTGAATTCATTTGCTCCTGCACTGAATTATGGATTTGCTCTCTGTACTTGCCGGCACAGAAGTGGACAGGTTTGCCGATTCCCCTGAACGGAAGATGCATCACTGTTTCTTTTTCACTGCTCTGTATTAATATTTTCCTACGGGTTCAAAACAAACCGAGAAGCACAGCAAAACCTGAGAGCATTTCAGTTTGGAGGCGAAGAAAAGCATCCACTGAAGCTGAGCAATATATAGGCTTAAAAAAAGAATAAAAAAAGAAAAATGATGGCATAAAGGGCTGGTTTGAGCAATGTGATAACTCCTTGCAGGGCAGGGAAGCACTTGAACAGTCGTAGACAAGGCTATGGTACCTTCAGATTATGTCAACCGAAAAGTTGAAATCCTCATGTAAAAATACCCCGCACGTTTCATCCCTAGAAAAGCTTATTTAGAATTCATAGAAATTCATAGCCGCTAAGAGGAATATGTGCTCATAAAAACACAAATGCAAAAAAAAAAAAAAAAAGAAGAAAAAGAAAAGAAAACAATATTTAAAAGAATAAAATAGAGCACCCAGATTAAAGTATTTTAGCAACGCAAATTTTCTAGAAATAGCTGGGCATTTTACAGGGGGAGGGAAGGGGGGGGGGGGAATCCGGCTTCTTTAAGTTGAATAAAAATAAAACTACGCCGCGCCGCGCTGCTCCCCTGCCCGCCCCGCGCTGCGCCGGTGGGGCGGCGGTGCCGTTCTTTTTTTCTTTTTTTCCCTCCCGGTTGGTTGTTGTTTTTTTTGTTTTGTTTTGTTTTGTTTTTTTCCCCTCTCCCTTCT
>VWYI01016940.1:30322-53767 GCA_013399455.1 Anthoscopus minutus | reverse complement strand
AGGAAAGGAAAGGAAAGGAAAGGAAAGGAAAGGAAAGGAAAGGAAAGGGAAGGGAAGGGAAGGGAAGGGAAGGGAAGGGAAGGGAAGGGAAGGGAAGGGCCTGTGTGCTGGCAGGCTGTGTGGAGACTCTCTGCTCCAATGCTCACAAAGATTTCTCTCCCAGTAGAGCTCCAGAGGAGCCTGAGCTTATGATAAGCAATGGCATACTTAACAGTTACATGTTACCGTTCATGATAATGCAATATTTCATTTGGGTGATTTAGAAGTCCCTCTTGACCAACTTACAGTGAGGCACCAAACGCTTCATCAATCACAACCATTTTTATTCACAATCCAGTGCAAAAACTACAGGGAGAGTTGAATTTTCAGCAACTCATTGGGGAGGGGATTGCTACTAGCTCTGAAAATCCTCCTATCTCACCAATTTTTATGTTAGATTCAAATATATTTTCTTTCTAAGCAGCATTCCATCTTCCTGCCTCTCTCTGCTGCGTTTCTTATCGTGGCAGGGTGAAAGAGTATCCAATTTAATATCTGTTTTGCAGGACAGGAGATTTTTTCATATCTTATGCACTAAGGAAAGCTGCAGGGGATGGCTTAGCTGGCTGAGCATCACGTTTTAAATACCTAGACTCCCTGGAACCACAGATCCCATCAGGTCGACTGAGCCCTTCATGTTTCTGGGGTAGATAAATTAAGTGTCATGCTGTTTACTTTGTCAGGGTCTGCAGTAAAGGTCCTGTCTGTTCTGCATGGAACTGCAGGTTAAAGTCTCATAGTTAAGACACAGCACCAGGTGCCACCTTGTTCTCACTAACTCTAATGACAATTCTGCCATTTCTATTAAGAGAGACAATCCAGGGATCTGCTCCCAAAATTTGCTGTAACATTACTGGATGACTAAAAATTATTCAGCGGCTTATCGGCCTCGGTTTTGGTAACTGCTAAATGGAAAAAAAATACATCTACACCTCCCAGATGTTTAATTCATAAGTTACACAAAACTGTCAGATCTATGGATGACAGAAGAGAGATATTCATCATTTTTACAGCCTGATTTCTGTGGTTGGAGGTAACCCTATGTTTCTGCAAAGTCATACCCTCTTCCCACTCCTCTGCACCACACGATAGCAGTGGCTGAGCCCATTGACATTAATGGCTCACAACAAAAGCCTTTTAGAAATAAATCACTGAAGAGAAGTAGTACAAAATAATCAGGAAAGACAAAACCTTAATATTGAGAAGAATCACAAAAGTCACAGCTTTGATATCCAGCTGTGTAGAGACATGCATCCATCCTCACAAACACAAAAAACCTCCTCAAACCCAGACACCTAAGAGAGGTCACTCTATCTCCAAAAGGTCTGATTCATGGAGAACAGACTCAATGTTGAAGAAAACAGGATGCTTTGAGAAGGGCAGCTGTAAATATGCACTTGGAACCTATTCCTGGCCTTACTCTTAGCTTTGCAGCTGCCATTATTTAGCTACTGGATTTAGCTACACAGAAGATTCTAGGAAAGGTGGGTGAAGGGAAATAAAGTTTAATGATAGGAAAAAAACTACAGCTCTTCACAAGCATTTCCCTTTTAAGTAGAAACTAAGCAGAAAAAATATTTCCTTTTACATTGGCTAGGAAAAGGACTGTCTTGATTTGTTTCCACAACAGCTGACAGTACACATTCCCTGCTTAGAGTACCAGAAATAATCATTATCACTCTTAAAATGTGTGCTATGATGACGTACCAGAGGTTAAATGTGGCTGTTGGCTTTACTGAATGCAATTCCTTCTCAGGTGGCTTAGCACAACTCCTACATTTTTCTTCCCAAGCTACCCAAGAACCTGCTGGAGCTCCAGCCTACAGACATTACTAGGATTAAGTAAAAGAGATAAGAAAAACTGTTTCAGCTCTATTTACACATAGCTACATTCAAACTGGTTTTTAATGAAGTTTGGCTACTAGAGGACATGGTATCAAAGTGATTTTTTAAAGCATCTCATATTGAATCTAAGACATCCAAAGATACTTATTTGTATTGCAAAAGATAAAACTCCATCAAAGGAAGGAATCAGACAAAAAATACTGGGTAGAGCCTGTTTTTATCACTGTGTTTGGTACATTTGTTTTTAGAGGCAGGGAAAAGATCCTTAGAAATGGTGATCAAGATATTCCCTGTCAAACCATACCAAACCAAACCAAACCAAACCAAACCAAACCAAACCATACCAAACCAAACCAAACCAAACCAAACCAAACCAAACCAAACCCAACCAGCAGAATTGGCTGTAAAGAACAAGGACTTTGCCCCAAATCCATCTATTGATCCTGGAATCTTAGTGTCAGAAGTTTTCACCATCTTGGTTAAGGGTGTGCAGGCCTGCCCTACATACTCCAGCTCTGGCAGGGGACAGAGCTACAGGAGAAAAAACAAGAAAGGTCAGGAGGTGGCTGTGCAGTAAAACTACACCAATTAGCACAGCTTTTCCTCCAAAACTGCTTTGAAATAAGTATTGCAGCACCTCGTTAGCTTGCACTTTAAAGTAAGTTGGACAAGAACATAAACTCCTGACCAAAGTCCTGCTCCCAATAGAGCCCTTGCAAAGTGGCTGGCTGGCAGGTGTGTCTCCACAGACTCACAGAGAATCATAAAATCCTTAAGGAAAAGGGGTGGGAACAAGAAGACGGAGGTGCACTGCTCTCCCACAGACTCGTCTCTTGACCCCAGGGACACAGAGTCAGCCTCAGAGCTCAGCCCTTCCATCTTCTTTGGCTCAGCTTAAGGAGATTCCCTCCATATTCCTCTCTGCCCTCTTTGTGCTCTTTGCTGAGCAGAACACAACTGGCCCAAAGAAGTGCCAGCTGCCCGAGGCACTGGCAGCTCTTTTATCAAACAAGCAAATCCTTCATGTCCAGCACGTCCCCAAATGCACTGAACCGCATCCGGAGAGCCCGGCTACAGGTCCCAGCTCAGGGAGTGAAGCAGAAAAGATAATCATTGGCCTTGACTCCAAGCTCCTGTTTCAGTGCTTCGAGTCACTAGTGGTCAGCAAGGAGACTTTGGGATGTGCTGGTGTGCTCAAACGGAAAAAAGCCTGGATGAAAAAAGCAGGAGTCAGGGCTGTGCCTCCTGCTACCCCCATGGCGAGCCAGGGTGCACTCCCTGGCACTGAGCTCCAGCGGGGCTGATGGCCGGTCACACCCACTACTTCAAATCAACAAGCAAACCAAAGTGAGGAATGGAAAGGACAAGGTGAATTGTAGATGAAAGTGAAATATCCCTCCTCTCTATCAGCTCTGAGGGGTAAAGGATGAAACAGGATGAAACTGGCTTTGGTTAAAGCTGTAAAAGAATTGCAGGGAGAGAGCACTTACAGAGAAATGTATTTTCATGTAAACTTTTATGCGCCCATCCCTTGTAGCTGGACATCAGGGAGGATGTTAATAAACATCATCGGGGGCGAAAAACACAGTAAAAAAGAAAATCAGACTACAAACCCATCTTTTCCAAGATGTTCAAAATAGCTTTGCAGCTATATACTGCGGGGAGCCGAGCTCACTCAGATACAAGTTTGCATCTTAAACGTAAGCGCACATACATACAAACAAGGTTTTGCAGATATTTGTTAGCTGTACTACAAGATTTTCCAGGGCTGGTGCTGCAGCTTATGTTACCGTGCTTTTATATAGCTGCAGATCAGCCCCCTAAGAAGCAGCCTTGGAGAGAAGCTGAAATAGTGACAGTTTGTGTTGCTGGGGATATTTCTGAAACGCAGTTGCTGTTTACTGTGTTTCTATTTCCAATCAAGCTGCAAAGTCCACCCATAAAACATGAGGAGGCATTTCTTTGGGTGTGGGACAGTGCAACACGCACACAAGGAGGACCAGCTCTTCAGCTGCTCCACAAAAATACTCTTAGCCCTATCTGCAGCAGAGCATTTGGCCCATGAAAAACAAAACTATAGCCAAAGTCCCCAGTTACAAAGCTTCTCTCAGTATATATTTATGCACAAAGCTCAAATAATTTAATACCACGCCTCACTAATCATGTGAATGCACAATTCTTGCAGGGGCAAATGGTTCTTTTATCTCGTGCACCTCTTGCTCTTGGCTGGAAAAGGTGCCTCAGAATGTTACTGGCACTTTTAAAGGTGGCACCTACCTATCTGTGGCACATACAGGCCAGTGTGATTCATTGTAGGCTCCCCAGAAGAGATTAGGCCACCCTACAAGGAGTCTAAAACTAGTCCTAATGATGGCAAATCACAGCACATGGCCAACTGGACAACTTCCTTCCATTTCAGAGGGGAAATCAGGTGATTCACTCCGGAGTATGTTCCCCTTGTTACACTCCTGTTACCCTGTTAATGCTAATGATTGTACAAAGTGTGAGAAAAATGCTACAAACACCTAAAACAAAGGGAGATCGGTCAAGAATATGCAAAAGCATATGCAAAGGGCTCTAAAGAGTATTTCAACATAACACAGTTTTCTTCCTTATTCCCTTCTTTACTTAAAAGCAAGGGTCGTGCAGGATTGCAAAAACATACAATTTGCCAATGAATGTACAAACTACAGCTCATGAAAAACAGTGAAATGGAGACCCAAAATTCGAGGCCAGCAGAAGTTCACAATATGAACTGGAGATCAGAAATCTGGCTCCTAAAGTAAGAAAAAAAAGAACATCCAATTCAATTTTTTTCTAAGAAAACCATTTCCTACCAACTTTGAAAACAATGCCTACAGTGATCTGGGCTCTCTGTGATGGTTTTGGCTTGGCTCCCTTGCCCCTCCTCGGCTGCATGGCCAAATGTGAGTCTAACCATGAGGTTCAGAGAACTGCGTTCTTCTTAACCTTCCACTTCATGCTTCCAAGTTTAGACTGCAGTAAAACAGCCTTTCAGAAATCTCCCTTATTCTTCATTACTTCTAAGGTGAGAGTTTACATTTCAGCCCATATCTGTGATGCCAGACTACTGCAGAAGCACCACACTGACCTAATATAATGGGGTTTAGCCTTTTCCTACTTTTCCTTGGATTTTTAATTTACCTTTTAGAACCAATACAAGAGCAGCTCTGTGGCTCTGAAGGTGCCATAAGCTCTTGCCCGAATTTTGATGCCTAGACACAAAATGAAATACAGATCTATTGGATGCAAGATTTTCAATGGCAACTTGCAACCGTCCGTTGTGGTGGGGCAGCATCATGACTAATTATTACCTTCATTAAACACCCAGTGACAAGTTCATGCTGTCACCACGTCCCACCAACGCTCCCGAGTATGAAGAGAGATGGGGTGAGAACTGAAAGAGCCCTGACTGCTCCTGAAAAACTGTTCTCCTTCCAACCAGCCACTCTTCCAAGCCACAGGATGCTTTCCAGCGTGGTTATGAGCTCCACCTCAGTCTGGGCTGGTCAAGATGAATCTTGCCTTTGAGCAAATAAGAAAAATTCACAAGGGAGAAAATCAGATTTGGAAACTAAACGTTTTGTAATCTCCTGCCATGCAATTTGGCTTGCAGGCAAACTTCCACCCTTTCAATAGCAAAAAACCAGACAAATACACTGTCTTCTAACATCTCCTGGTACATTAAGGCCAGAGTGTGATGTGATACCACACACATTTAAAAAGCTGTATAAGCAGAAAGAGGCGATGCACCAATGCACAGTGGTAGAGGAGACAGCAAACACAGCACATGGAATCAAACAGAGCCAAGAGAACCACTTCTGTAATGCAAATTTATCTTCTCTGCTCCCTTGCCAAACTGGACATGGCTTTCCTGGCACAAGGAGCACCTGGGTGATCTGTAGCACTGCTGCTGCTGAGGTGACTCTCTGCATCAGGAAAACCTGGAGCATCCAACCTTTGGCCAAAGGAGGGCACGGGACAAGGAAAAAAGAAACACCATCAAAGCCAACCAGCAGTGCTGAGCATATGATAGGCTCTGGATAGGACTGGGTTATTGCACTGCTCTTATCAGCACACACGATTTCAAGGTCAGCCTTGATGCACTCACTGAAAACTGACACTGCCTGTGTCCTGCAGTCAGCACAGCTTCAAACCAAGGCTCCCAATTATTAGCAGTTATTTTGTTTATTATTGCAGGGCCTCAGGACAAACAAAAAAGGAGCCCCATTGTGCTCAGCATCATACAGAAATGCTTAATTAGCCTCTTCATAGGTTGTTCCCTTCAGCTTCTTTTAAACAAGATATTTTCAAATATAAATAAATTCAAATTTCAGAATTCCAGAAATCAGTTCCCTGGAATTTGCATCCGTAAACAATTAACGTGAATTCGCCTTCCCACATTTCGTCTGTACACCAAACACTTCATTCTTTTACTTTAATAAAAAATTATATTCTAAAAATATTGGTCCTTGGGGTGTAAACAGACTTTTTTCGTTCAGTTAAGGCTGGATTTAAGCTCAGATTTTCTCTGAACTATGTGAAAGTTGAAAAATCATTGGTTTTCTGTGTTTCTCTCCTCAAACTACAGTACTTATGTATCAACAATGCGAATAACAAATGTACAGGAATATTCACAAATTGGAAGAACAAATTAAGAGCTGAGTTTTTACTCAGTAAAAACTGATCTGTGAAATGTGAAGCCATGCTGCATTCTCAGGAGTTCAGCAGAATATGAAACCAGATCATAGATAGATGAGTACCAACACTGTCAGAGAAGTAAATGCAGGAAAACATGAACAAAATTTGTGCAGGAAAAGTAAATCCTCAGATTTTCCACTTTCTCTGGAGGTATCTGGTCATGTGCTTTCTTAGAGATTGCCAAGATACCAATGGTCCAGTCTCCCATACCAGCATTTGACAGTGCTCTTAAAACTTGCTAAATTCAAAAGGGAAAAGAAGAAAGCGAGGCAAGAGGAAAGCAGTCCACCCTTCCAAGAGCCATTCACCCATGGTGTCCAATCACCCCAGCTTGTCAGCAGAGATCCTGAGGATCAAACCATCACTTGAAAACAATTTACGACCATTTTCAAATGCAAATACTTTCCACTGAGTCTCCACCTTGCTCAGATTTGTACCAATAATTTAGAGGTCACCAGCTATTACATCTTATTATCTAACCCTTCAGACTCTGCTTTCTTTCTTTTTAGTCTTACTGTTCACTGATGTCTCCATTCACCTTTGAAGATGCCTGTTTAATTTAGCTGGGTTTTCAGACCACACTGTGGATTACATTTCCCACAAGCTTATTCCAGCAATTTCTTGGCAATAAATGATATTTGGATACCCCACAGAAACCCCACATCAAATATTGATTACTGTTATTTCCATTACCAGAGGCTAAACCAGTTAGGTCCTAAGGGCAAATTAAAGAGCTTGCTTCCAGGTTCTGGTCCTTTAGAGGAAGGATGTATCTATTCTCCATAACAAGGAAGATGCTGACACAAAAGCAAATAATTACCCTAAAAATGGATCATTCTCTGGCTTGGTTAAATAAAGAAAATATAGTAAACTACTTCGCATGCAGAGGAAAAAATCAATACAGTATCCATTCAGGCAATAAAAATAATAGCATATTGTTTTAGATACATAGATACTCTTCATTTAAGGTGGAGTTTCCACAATTCCCTGCTGAATACTCAGCTCTGCAGCATGCACCTCTCTATAGCACTCAGCATATAATCTCTGCTTGACATTAGTACTAAACAATATTCATTAAGAGCATAACACTAAAGTGCAACATGTAAGTAAATCAAACTCTCAGTGCTCTATTTTACAAATTTCATGGGCCACTAGGGATAATTAAAAGGGTAATTATACAAAGTTGGTACAGTTTTGAGACTCAAATGACATTTTCTGCTTTAAAGCACTTGATAATCTGGTATTTTTCTACTAAGACAGTCTTTTTGTACTTCGCTGGTCAAACAGCATAAACAAACAAGAATTGTTTTTAAGATATTTCAATTCTTTTTTCTCTCCCTCTCTCCCCACATTGTTTTTCTTGATCCATATCACTCACTAGTAATTCCTAAAAGCCCCATATTATCAAGAAAAGTGAGACCTTTGGAAAAAAATAAAATCCCAGAACACCAGAAAATGCCACTGAGTCTCAAGTCTGGTTTAAACCATTGCTCTGAACAAAAATGGCATTACTTTGGGTGTTTACAGCACTGGAGCACTGTTTGGTTTGTCACTGTGTTTAACCACTGCTCTAAAGCCAGCAAAGTACATTACTGGTAGTAACAGCTCATGAAAAATACAGAGAAGAAACTGCTAGTGGCAGAAGCATTTAACTTTCTTGTTAGCAGCCTCCCCCATGTGGCACTTTAGCACCAGCAAGTTGTTTATTATGTTCTGTGCCAGGCAAAACTGATTAAATGGGGCTCTTAAGAATCAAAGCGTTATAAATTCATGGAAATACAGCAAGCAATAAATTCCATGGAATTAAAAGCTTACTAGTGCTATTAGCATTTCAGGGCGTTTGCATTGTTAATAGTGATGTGCAAAAATGATGTTCCTATAAGACAAGGCAAACCAACAGAACATATGCTTTAGCTGCTACATTTTTATACCATGTCATCATCGATGACAATTTCTTTCCCCCAAAAAACTTAAAAAGCTCATTAATGTTTTAAGGAAAAAACTGAACCAAGGGCCTGTAGACCAAGGATTTACATCCCTAGTTAAAGAGAAGTATTATGTAGGAAACACAACATTGTTTTAACTCTGGAAGAGCAGGAGATGGATTTCCTGGAACAGAGCTGGGGGAGGAGGGAGAAGGGGTGAGGCAGGGTGACTTTGGTAACACCACAGGGACACGGTACAACACAACTTGCTAACAATTTAATAAGTAAACTCAATGCATAGTAATTCATAATACCAAAAAGAAAGGGCAATGTAGTCTGACCTGGTGGTCAGTAAATCTGTCAACAGCTCTCCAAAGAGACATCTTTACTCTGGGTCACTCTATCATCATTCCATGGCAATGACTCTGCTGGCAGGTGACTAACTTCTCCATCATTACTGCAGAGCTCCATGTGAAACACAAGCCCAAGATGGGATGAGGCTTTGCCTTATGCCCATCTGTTTGCAGGTAGCTGATAACTTTGTAAATGGAATTCCCTTCAAGCGGAAACTTGGTAAAGAAACCATTTTAGATGTGTGGCTGAGCAGGAGAGGAATGGGACACCTTTCCAAAACTGAAAAAAAAAAGGCCTTGCAGGGCTTGTCTGGTTTGTTGTTGAGTTTTTGGGATTTTTTTTTTTGCTTTGAGTTTGTTGTTTTCTTTTTAAAAAGGAACAATTTGTACCTTTCTGAGCTGCCTGAGCACACAGCAGCCAGATAACCTAACCTGCAATGTCCCTCTGGAGGGCAAGGGGCAAATCTGGCTCTTGTTGCAGACAGGAAAATCAAATCACCGCCTTGTTGCCACAGTTAAGGTCTGACATAGGATAAAGAGCATATTCTGGATGGTACATCATGGACAGCTGGCAGTGTGCAAAGTCAAAAAAATCCCAAGAAAGCTTTGTGCAGAACAAACAGTCCCCATGCCATGGAGTGAATCAGCTGCAGGGGTAGGAAATGAACCCCAAATCCTGTCTTGTGGGCTCAAGCTCAGTGCAAAGGACACATTAACAGTGAAAACCCTCTCCCCAGACCGAGGGGCTTGACATTTTGTTTGCCTCAAGCGAAACAAAACAAAGCAGTAGGTTTTTAACTGCTCAGAGGCACGTTGTCCTTTTGATGTATGCATGTCCTGGCAGTCACACATCTGCATCAGGAGAGAAATAGCCCAGGTTTTTTGGCAGTTATTTAGTCCTTTTCATCTGAAAGTTGAAAATGCACCACCGGTGAACCTTTGCAGCTCTGGGTTCTGCATATAAAAAGCAGCTGCTGAATACATGCAGGGAGCAAGGGCTTTTTCTTAATGTTTGAACAGTTCCAAGTTCAAACCCATTAAAGTCCAGGTCACACCGGGATCATGTCACTGTTAATGCATCCAGTTACACGCTGAGGGAAACCCAATATAAAACTGTGATAAACTCTAATTCTCCTGCAGAGATACCCTAAGGTCTTGTCCAGATGATGCCACAGATCACTCTTCATGGGCACTGACCAGACAGGATGTCAGTGTCAGAGGACAAGTCTCTTTACAGCTGTTTTTAAAGAGGTCTCCTCAAATGTCCACTAAGCTTGTTGGGACATTTTCCTTTCCCTGCTCCTGGGGGAAGAACTTACTGTCCCACTGATGTATTCTACACATCACAGGTCCCCACACATCCTCCTCCCACAGCACCTGCAGCCCACCCGCTGCTGTGCTTCACAGGGAACACCCCTGACTCCATGCTCCTTTTTGGGGGCCAGTCCTCTCTGCAGGTGGGCACGGTCCCACTTGTTCTTAGGGGACTTCACACCTGGCCAGCTATGTGCTGCCCCAGGCATGGGGACAGACACAGCCACAGCCACCTGGAGATGCTCCAGGGCCTGGAGATACCTGGTACCTCAACACACAGCAGGAACAGCCCTGCTCTCTTGCTAAGAGGGCAACTTGGCAGCTTCTGGCAGGGCAAATTCAAAGACAGGTTCCTTGAGGGATGGAGTACACGTGACACTGGGATGCAGGGGATGTAGCACAGCACCATAGCACAGCCCTGCCCACCTGGGAATCAATGCAGGCCTTCAGCATCAGCTTCAAACATAGCCAGGTCTAATAAACCAAATTAGTAACTGAGCTCCTCTGAGTTTTCCACCCTAACTGTGCTGGGAAAGGAGGAAAAGCATTTTACTGGACTTTTTCACCTTATCAAGTATCTAGAAAATCCAGCAGCCAATCTGGATGCGTTTCAAGGCGAGTTAACCATGGCAGCTCATGGAGCAGCATTGCTCCAGCTGGCCTTTAGATCATGAGCACAGGACACAAATTTTGGGGTGATTTAGCATGCACACACTATACACATGACACCGTGCACATGTTAGATTTGCACTTTTCTTCTTGCAGTTTTCTAAAACTTATGGCAGGGCTAAAAAACTGGAAAGAATAATGAATGGTCTCAGAGATTCAAGACGTGTTATTTTTTAAAAACTAGTAACTTCATTAGTAAAATTCAAATTGTCTTTAAAAAAAATTGCTTTCTATACTTGAGTCTCATTGAGGAGAGACTTAAAAAAGCCAGTCTGCATTTTTACACTATATTCTCTCAGAGAGCCACCATTCCAAAGAAGAACAGGCCAGACTCTCCTTTTAATTACATGAACAAAAATCCAGGTAATTCTTTCAATTTTAACTAATATTTTGGCTAATTAGTATCTTCCCCCTCCCCCTCCCTCCGCCCCAAAACATGTATTTATCTGCTGTGAAATCAAAGGCAGAAATGAATTGGTTTAAAGGTAGCAGAGAGTAAATAGCAAGTTTGGAACCTTGCAGCCTTACCCTGGCAATTTGTCTCATATAATTGACTCAGCAGACATCCTTACAATTTCTTACAACTTTTAAAAGACCTCCTGTGGGCTTATTTTAACATTCTCCAAAACTGAGCTCAAAGCTTTGGATTCTCAAAGCAAGTAGCACCAAAAACAATTATCTTTCCCTCCTTAAAAAAACAGGAAACAAACAACAAAACCACATTTTTCTTCGTGGGTATTGGATCATAAAGAGGAAAAAAAGATGCAAATGAATTTGCACTTTTTCAGAGATAATTCTTGCGATCCTTTTCAATCACAACATTTTTAATAATGTTCAATTTGCATTCACTACATCTTTAGAAGCAAAATTCTCCCAATAAAATTCCCTTTCCCAATTACTGGAATAAAATTGAAATGGAGAAGGATGATAGCAGTAAAACAAACACAAACCACAAAAAAGGGGTTAAAAAGTCTGCCACCCCCCAAAAAAAGGAAATGCTCTCATTGCCCATATTATTGATTTATGCTGTTGATGGCTTTTAAATGCAGCACTTTCTGTTTCTAAGATCTTTACAGACAATTACTAATGTCACAACTCTGTGGCCCCGCTCCATTGGTGGAAGTGCCCCAGGAGCAGGAAATGCTGTGCCCTTCCACAGACATTTCCTTTCAATGCTGGGATCCACTAACCCTTAATAAGTCAGAGATAAGATGAAACACTTGTATTACAACTAATAAAGATAAATACAGGGGCTATCAAAACTAACTGAAAGGGCATGACGGGAGAAGGAAGTAGACCTATAATTCAAAAGATGCCAGTTTATCCTTTTTTTTTTAAAGATGGGGTAACAATTTTACCTTTAAAAAAACCCCAACAAACAACAGATCATCATATTTCAACAAAAATCTATCTTGAAAAGCCATATTATAAACTTGGATATTAAAGGTTTGCAATGGAAATGATGTCAGAGTCTTAGTTACAAATGTCCAAATGTTTGTGCTACCCTACTAAAAAAATAAACAGTGAGCTCAGTCAGAAATGACCAGTTTGAGCAATTAAGCAACATTACACAAAACACTCTGAGAAGTATAGGCCCCACAGAGGTGGGAGAGCCACAAATTAAAATTCACAGATTGCACTGGGAGAAACACTGAACAATTAAAATCTCAGAGGTGGTGTCTGAAGTTCCTGCCATTATCTGAGTAAAAAACACTTTCCTATGTTGCAATGAGAAATATGGGCAGGTAATCAGGACCAAAAAATAACTTTTTTTTTTCTTTCCTTTTTTTAATGCCCTGGCTATAGGATGAGCTACCAGATAAAAAGGGTAGCCTCCCACAATGCCACTAACATCACTGGACTTGTAACACTTGTAAAACACGGCTGCCATTGCTGTACAACAATAACCTAAACATCATGGAAGTTATACTTCTGGTGAGGGAGCAGGCAAAAGGCCTTACAGATGACCAAATAAAATATGCAATAAGAATCTATTTCTGGAGTCATTTTCTCACAGCTCTAGATTTTAGAGCATGGGAATGTGCACTGTCTGCAATGTGAGTGTTCCAAAGGCAGGTTCCAAGCCTGCAAGTGGCTCTTGCCATTGTGCTGAGAGACAGGCACAGCCATGAGACCCCAGCAGACAGCACTGGTGTGTTTGGAAGCCCACCAAGCCTATTACAAGCAAGTGAGAAACATCACTGTAACCACTGGCCCGGCAGCATAACTTGTAAAAAGTGTTAGCACAGCTCTGAATTCAGAGTTCACTGCTGGTTCCAGAAGGAGACCTTGAACCTGGGTACTTCCATCACATTCTGTGTTTGAGACCAAGCATGAGTTCAGCATGAACTGGAGGTCGTGCCCTGGTTCTGGAATAACAGACCAACGCTGTTCCTGCCTTTGCCATTCCCAATTCTTTCCTCAGCCAAGTTGATAAAATTACAGCACATACTAAAATATTATCCAGCTTGGTTTTGAAGAAGCAGGACAGAAATTGCAGAGTCTATATCACATGGTGCATTATGAGCTGTTTCCTAGGTGCACCTGTACTGGCAAACACCAGTGCATTCCTTTCTTGGCAGCTTAAGTTTGCAGTCACAGCCTTTACAGGTTGGGCCATTTTCAACACATGCATTTGTTTCAATATCTGCACCTGTTTGACCTGTGGGTGCAGATGAGGCTAATCTGGAGGTGTGCATGAACCTCTCAGCCTTGTGCTCCATGTTCTTCAGGGATGCAGAATGGGTGATGGTACTAACAGGAGAAACACTGTGGGATTATGCAAAATACTGGCCAAATCTTGCTCACTTTAGCAGTCTTCATGAAGACCAGAAAGATTTGGTCCAAAAGCATCAGATAAGAGGATCAAAACCTGCTACTGATTATCTTAAAGCAATGAAACATATTTTTCCATCAACCCACTTGAAGATTTATAAGATATTAAGGAATATTAAGAAGAAGAAAAAGAAGAAAAGCTAACTGGGCCAAAAGAAAACAAAAGAAACATGTTCTCTCAAGATTGCTAATGCTGGTAGACAATAGCACAGAAAGAACTCCTCTGACAGATCTTTGAAATTTTCAATACAGCAAGCTAGTGGGCCATGTTAATGAGATTTGCTCAGATACTTCTTAAATTATCCCAAAATGTCTTAATCTATTTTCTACATCTTCTTGACCCAATTGCTTCAGGAAAGTCACAGCTTCATACATGTCTGGACTGAAATTTTCAATCAAATAGGTAAGGTATTCAAATACTTTGTGTTTCCAGTGACCCCCACACAGATTTTTTAGGTCTTACCCCAAAACACACAGGTAATGTTTTAATTTCTATTATTAATGAATACAGGAACACTTTGCACCACACTGCACCCTGTGAACCTTAAGAAAAGGTATGACCTTAAGACCTTCTGGTAACTCAAAGTTCTTAACAATTAAGATATTACAACTTTTTCCAATAATCCAAAAGTAAATCCAGTCTTGGATGAGGCCTGACAGACACTGATCACTGCAGCCACAGGACTACCACCCCAGCAGCAAGGGAGCAGCAGGGATCCATGGGGTCAGTCCCTGTTTCCTGCTGAGGGTGACACAAGCACTCATCCAAAATGCTTCCAGTACAGCTCTGGGTAATTTGGGCCCACTGCAGAGAAAACACTGAAGAAAATGTCCAAGAACCAGTTAGACTGCTCTGTTACAGCTTTCCTTGTCACTGCACCCAGTGCATATTCAGAAGTAGCTGCACACCACATCTTCCAAGAACAGGAGCTGTTTCTGCCCCCTAATATGCTTTAAGACCCCTAGGTCAAAAGCAGAAAGAGTCAAGGTGCCAAATTCACTAAGGAAAGCATCATCCTAACAACCTCCCACTGCCTGATATGCCAACACTCCTGCTACTCAAGCCAGTACAAAAAAACTGGACTGAGGACATCACCAGCACATCTTCTGGAAGTCACCAGCAAGGAAGAGTGCTGGGGAGAAACTGCACATGCTGCTGAGCCTTTCATAAGCAGAAATGTGTCTGAAAGAATTTGTTTCAGGGTTTTGACTTTTGCCTGCAATAGCCAGCAAAGACATGGTGCAGTGACTTGAAGACCTGGTTTGAGAACATTTCTCTTCCTGATGAAACAAAGTTGGAAAAAAGTAATTTTTTTTGTCCACTTTGTTTTTCACATAGACCAACTACACAATCCATTTTTTGTATTGAGCTTAGGAGAAAAAGTCCTTCTGACCTTTCTCCTTGCGTGAAGGGAAGAGAGGAGAAAATACACCTATATAAGAAAGTTAAAGCACAAACCCACAGATTTATCTGTTGATCATCTCATTCAGCCCTGAGTTTCAGCAGGCAGCTTCTGGTTTATTATCAATATTTAATCAGCATTTAACTCTGACAAGCATTAAGATTTGAAATTCTAAACTAAGTGCAACTTTGCTAAATCCTTTGTGTTGATTTTTTGACTGTTAAAGATTTTCTAAAGCATTCTATCTTTGCTATCTTAAAAGTCTACATGTACCTTTTGTTATCAATAATGTACAATTTTAGTAGCATGTTTTGTACTTTTTCAGCATGCAAGCTATCCCAGATTTGCAATGCTCACTGAATGATGTTTGATTATTGAATGCTTTTTACTACATTTAAACAAATGACTGCTCCTGGAAAACTAACATTACTGCCCATAATTCTGTAAAAATACATTTCCCCCCCCCTCCTCCCCAAATCAAACATTTCAAATTTTACTTTGAGGAGAAACTGGCATATAATTAGGCATTATGTCTAACAGTGCTAAATAAAGGAGAATGCAAACATCTTAACTCTAAAGGTGTAACCATCAAAGGCCCTTGCTGTATTTGTTCTGTTATTTGTGCTTCTGTTCAGAGCTCCTTGCAGCTCACATGGAAAAAAAAAAAAAAGAAAAAAAAGGCAAAAAAAGAAAAAAAAAAAGCAAACAAAACACGCAGAATAAAAATCTATTTTGCCAGCTCTGAGCTGCCTCCCACCCCGCGTGCCCGAGGCCAGGCTTGCGCGCAGGGCTGGGACGCCCGGGGCCACGTGGCTGCTCCTCAAGGAGTAGAGAGTCCTGCTCTGAAACTGCTCTGAGCGGCTTAACTGCTAACTCAGGAGATGGGATTTCACCTGAAATTAAGCTATCAAGCAATTGAGCTCAAACTCAATCAACCAAACCCTTAACCTTCCCTGTTTCAGTGGCACTGCTCTAATTAGGACTCTATCACTATTTCCATTACTATCTCCTATTCTCGTGGTTTATTATCTCAGCGGTTTCAATTCTCGCCCAGTTTAAATTTGACATCCAGTTTCTTGGACCACATATCATTCATTATGGCTTTATTTTATGAAATATGTTGCAAGACTACAGACCAATCCCGCAATAAATAGGTTTTTGTTGAAAACTGCACCCCTCACTGCAGTAGAAGCAGAACAGAGCCAAAACTTCTTTGAGAAACAATCCTGACATTAAAGGACACGTTGAACAGCTTGTTTTTTCATTCACTTTTAAATTTTCTTGAGCAGTTTGATAACATATCCTTGAACACAGGTCGACCTGCACACATCATGGCTGCCCCACGCTTCTCCAGTACTCACTGTCTTCCCCTAAGCCTGGATCAGCTCCTAGGAAACAGAGTTTGGCTGAACTCTGCTTACCAGCTTTGCTCAGGGGCGAGAATCAATAACCTATGATACACAGGAGAGCAGACTGAAAACTCTGATGGCCCTTTCCAGTGAGTCACCCAAACTGCTTTCTGCTGAAGGATGAGTGACAGAGGGGATGTGTGCCTGAGCAGTGCACTGATGGTGGTAGTACAAAACAGATCTGCTTTTGGAGACACAGCCTACAAGCTTCAGGGAGTCTAAAGCTAGTGTCCTGCATTTCACACTACCAAAATTCTGAATTTTCCTGGGTCACACAGACACAGCCTCACAAGAACTAGGAACGGGAGGTTCCCTAATTATGATGCACTGGCAACTTCAAATTCTTGCCTTCTTCACAAAAATTCAGTGGAACAACACTACAGAGCAAGGGAGCATTATCTCCTTAAACTGCAGGATCTGCTTCTTCTCCAGTAGCTGAAATACATCTAATACTTCATGGGCTACACTATAAAAAAAAAAAACCTAAACCAGTAAGATTCAAATCTTGAAGAGAGGGACGTATCATATAGCTGACATACACCACTGGCATGGCCAAGGATTGCAATATTCACTTGAACTTCATGAATTTTATCCTAACTAAATAGATATTTTTGGCAACAAAGAACTGAAAAAAATTCCCAGATCATCCTCAGATCTATTTTAATTTAAAACAGAAGAGAACAGGGACATTTTTTCCCCCTTCAAGTACATTTTAATAAAATTAAAAATAAAAATAGCTCTAATTCACTCCAATGCATTTAGTCATTCTGTAAAATTCTAAGTTTAAAATGAAATCACCATTTTATATTCAAACAAGGTCAAGAGAACAGCACTAACGAGCACTGACATCACAGGGAACAGCAGCCACTGCTCAGCACTTACATCAGTGTTGCTTGTTGCTATGGTGCTTAACCGACTATTAATTTCTGAAAGAAGGTGATTATAAAGCAGCCATATGAACCTCAGTCAGATGACACCCTTCAGTACCAAACACTGATCTGCGTTACTCTTCTCTTCTGCAAGTTAATTTTGTGAATCACCACTTTTGTGATGTTAATATTCCTTCCCAACTTGAAACTTTGGACCAGAAGAGAGGCAAGGAGTTAATTTAGAAGCAAAGGACTTTCACACTGCTTTAAATAAAAATCATTTTGCAGAGAGTGATATTTTTTTTTTCTTTTTGCTGTGCTCCAAAAGACTAAAAAGCATGTGTTTTAACTTTTGCAGTGATAATAAGCAATCAAATTAACAGCTAAATTTTGCTCTTCTGCTCTGCTCAACGTGCTGCTGGAAATCCAGGAGTGTCTCAGCCTGGGATGAAGTAGCACTGAAGCTGGCTTGACCACTCCCCAGGGATTTGGCTCAGTAAGGGTCCCTTGGCACAGGCTGTGCCATTGCATCTCCCAGCCCAGCAGCCATGGACGTGCCACACAGACCAGCCAGAGCAGGGTCTTCCCACTGCCACACAGGCTCTGCCCAGTTACCAAACAGCCATCTCGGAATATGGTTGAAAGCCAAAAAGTGCATCTTTTCAGCCTTGCTCCTCGAATGCAACTGGACACCTAAACTATTGGCTTCTCAGGCAAAATATGGATTTTAAGGCATAGCATTTACTCCAAAAGCTCCAAGCCCAATGCTCCACACTTTATCCACGTTGCCAGAAAAGCCTTTACTTGGGCAGCTAAGGTATGGTCCTGGGGTCTGCAGGATGAGATCCTTTGTTCAGGCATACTTCAACAATTGTGTGAAAACCAGTGTTATTTATATTTACCTTCTTCAGTTGCTCCTGTAAAGCAATCTTCAGTTACAGCCGCCCAAAAAGGTCACTCTTCTTACCCTGCAGAGAAAGGAGGTAACACACGTGACTCTGGGTCAGGGTCAGCAGCAACACCCAAAGCATTTTCATTGGCACCAGAACTGCAAGTACAAACATAAATAAAGCAACAAATGAATCTAATCGTGTTTAATGGTGAATGACTTTCAGAGAGAGTTAATAAAAACAATCAAGTCACAGGACTGCTGCTTATCAGTACCAGCTAGTGTGAGGTTCTTCAGTTCAGCACAAACAACTTGGTCTTTGGGAGGAGAAAAAGAGAAGCAAAAAACCCTATGGAGATGAGACATCTTTGTTCTCTAACATAAACTTTCTTAATCTTGATGTCTATCAATCTATTTTCAGTTTGAATAATAAATGAGTTCAGTTCTTTGTTTCAGAAATCTGACTATTGTCTGCATAGGTTCTCCTTACTTAATGCATTTTAAGACCATTTGTAACCGCTGCTATTTTATCTTCTGGATCCTTTCTCTTTTCTCATCCTTTTCCACAGAGATACAGTCCTAGATGAGATTTTAGAACTAGCTGTATCTTCCTAATTCAGAAAGTTGTTTACTGTCTTGGGATATCTTCTCATTAAGCATTACCAAGAGCACGCCAAGCATGCCAAGGTGGTGAGAGCAGTGGGTATTAAAAGGAGGAATAATTAAAGTGTATCTTTATAAAAAGTAGGAGGGAGAAAACAGCACGTGTAGGTTTTTTTTACCCTGTATATTACTGCATCTTGTGTACTCTCTCTTATGCAAAAGAGTATGTAATCTTTTAAGAAACATGACAATCTGCCACTTTCTGTTCATGTAATTGGGATCAACATATGGTACAAGAGAAAAGAAAAACATTTGTTTATTAATTTAGATCAAGTTACTAACTCAAACCACTAACAGCATTCAGAATTAATTCCACATCAATTGACCAAATACCTCAACAGAGTAAAATTATAACATAATTTCACTGAAATGTTGATCTTCTGCCGCAGGGGTACAGAGTAATATGTAATATAGACAGAAAGAAATATGCAATGATTTGGTGACACAGATGACTTCATACAAAATGGAAAGTCAGTGACATGTGGATGTGTAAGACAGAGCTACGTGAAACTCCATTTCATAAAATTCACACAGTGATGTGGAGTTTTGGGGGTGTTTGTGAAACTCACCAAATGGTAAGTTGTGCTATTTACATCACTAGGTGAAGCTTTTTACTGAAGCAGTAAAATACCAACCTCTGGGAAAAAATCAGAATCTTCACTAAGTTCTTTCAAAAGAATGTGAACTCATTCACCATTTATTTTGGAAGGAAAAATGTTTTCACAATGAGAATGAGCCATTACTTCTTTACCATTGAAACCTGATTATATTTAGCTGGGAGAAAAAAAGGTTACCTTGATATGAAATGAATATTGGTTTTATCTGTTGCTTACTGGCACTTTATTTCATTTTTATTTTTTATGTTTTGAGTGAGAAGCTCTTCACAGTTCTTGTAATGCAGCACCAGAACATCAGGGGCCAAAATTTGTACATGTTTTCTGTATAGGAAGCCCTGTGTGCCTTGCTGAGGTACATATATAAGACATTCCTGATTCTGCACTGTAAAGGACATAACACTACTCCATCATAATAGGTCAGGGCTCACCTTCCTGAGAGTATGTAAAACAATACATCTTTTATGTAAAATACATGACCTTCGACATGTGATGTGCTCATAGATTAGCAACAATAAAGGCTTTTATCCTGGCTCTGCTGCAGGGGTTATCTTGGGTTTGACACTTAAAACCTCTTTTCATATTTATCTGTTTTATAAATTTTCTGGGTATTTGGCAGTCAGATCCTTATTTTGGCAGTATTTTGGCAAGCAGATTTCATTTCTACCCTGAGTCTTCATGATAGCAAATGAACCATCTTAAAATGTACTTTTTAAGGAAGCTGCTGAAAATTGCATGTTTGCATAAAATGTGCATTCGGTATCTCTTTGGGCAGTAGTGGAAAAGGCAGGTATCATTTTCTAAACACATTTGTCTTGCATGAACCAAAGACACTCCAAGGAAATCCTGCCCAACAATTAGCTGGTAGGAGACCTACAGGGTCTACCAAGGGCTGAGGAGGACTTGGCTCTCCTCACAAATTACTCCCTGACTGAAATCCAGACTGCTTTAATTTTTGGTTATCAAACTCCTTTGAAATGTTACCTGGCTTTCGAAAATATGGATAATGTACCATTAAAGTTAAAATGAGCAACAGAAACAGCTGTTCCCACCTGTGAAAATTTCTCATTAATAGTCTAAAAGTTGAGTATCTCAAAATGTAGAAACACAAATACAGACTTTCCTCCTGAAACTGTTTATACGGGTGAGTGAATTGATGTAGGCAACACACATTCCTTCCATCATGCTGTCTTTAAGATAAACACAAAGTACCATCAACACTCTAAGTGTGTGTGTGGAGCAAACAAAGAAAAAAATCCCATCCTACCAAAGCAAGGTATTTCACTACACTCATATTTTCCCCCCAAGGAGATGATTAAAATAGGAAACCAAACCACAAACAAAAATCCACTTTGCAAGCAAGCAGAAGTGGTCCTGCTGCCTGACAAGCAGAGAGAATGTCTCAAAGCACCCTCAACGCCACCTCCAAGGCTCAACTGATTCTGTACATGAAGAAGAGCCCATGAAAAACTCTGTGCCCTGAACAGATTTTATGAGATACTCCTGAAAATGTCAGGTTTGATCACCACGTGCCTCAGTTTACCCATTAGCAAGATAGGTAATTGTAACAGAGTTTGAAATCTTTGGATATAAAGATACTTTTTAAAACAGTATTTTGAGCAGTGTTTTGGAAAAACAACAATCTTAACAAGTTCATGGCCTGAGCCAGCACCTGAAAGCTCCACTCTTGTCCTACCTATTCACAGAGTACCAAGGGACCAGGCAAAGATCAGAAGCTTTGCCACTACACCTGCTGTTGGTCTGGACCTTTTAACTCTTCTGATCCCACAACATTTATTTGATTTAGTGATCTTCTCCTCCAGGGCAGCAAGGTCATTCCAGGGAGGCTGCAGGGTGGAGCCCTAACTTCAAGGGATCATTGCAAAGTCAGATTTAACCAATTATACAGAGGATACTCAGCAACGGGGGCCATTGCAGAATTAAAGTCTACTTAAAACTCTAACATTTTTACTAATATCTAAATGAGAACAGCCTTGGGTATAGCCAAAAATAGATTAACCAGGACCTTGATCCCACACAAACTGGCTCTGAGTAATTTTACACAGGAAAGTAGAACACCAGTTGAGCAGCTCCTCTGCTCAGAATTACGCATGTACATTTTTTTTGTCAGTGTTCCAGCCCTCAGAAGCCTACAATTTATTACAAGAAACGTAAAGCAGCAAAGGATTCTCCCCTTCACTACCTAGAAAGCATGCTTTTTAAAAAAATTTAAAAAAAAAGATAAAACAGATACATGCACCTGATAGCACAACAAAAAATTGGTTTTTAAATTAGATTTTGATTTTTCTTATATAAGACCAGCTGAAATGTATTTAATGTATCTGATTAAAATATTTACTAAAAAGCTTCCTGGAAGTTTTAAAATACCAGAACCTGATCACCAAAATAAGCACTTCTGTGCTGTAATTTCTTCTAAATAAAGTGACTCGTAACCACCTAATACAGCTGTTCTTTCCCTCAAAACTCCCTGAGTCACATTCAACTGCACACAGGCTGAAATATGAAATATGTCCTACTATTCTCATAATCATTATTTTCTTATGCTGTCCTATGCAGGAAAAGACGCAGTCTGTGATTTTATCAACCACATATTTGTAAGAGAAGAACAAAACTGGTTTTTATTTGGTATTTTGCTGGTGCTGAAAATACAGGATGTACACTGACTGGGGAGAAAACATCTGGTACTAGGCAGAGTCATGGGCCAGTCCAGCACATGGGTTACTTTCCTCACCCAGGGTACTCAGCTGTGTTACTTGCACTAACACAATCATGTGCAGAGCTGTTTTGAGGACCATCAGTAGTTGTCTCTTCAGTTTTGTTGTACCTATTTTATTTTTAAAGAGCTATCTAGCAACCTGGAAAAAAGATATGAAACTAAACACTTCAAATAATCTGAGAGAGAAATATTTTTTCTGATCACTGTCCAGGTGGCCACTTTTTATTTTGCAGCATATATTAAATCTCAGGAGGCATGGCACAGGAGATTTTCTATATCAGGAGTCATTACCATCTCCTCAGAAAGTGAAATGCAGGTGAACAGTGAAACTATGAGAGACTAAGTGCACTTCTTCCACCTCTCTTTGAAGAGGGGGAAGTGGATTCGGTACAGGCCAGAACACAGGGATATCAGTGCTCACTACCTTGCTGCTTCTCAGTGGAAGGAGGGAGTAAATCATACTGTATTTTCCTTTTCAGTCATTAGCAGGCTGTTCAGAATCTCTGGCTGTTGCTTATTATTTATTCCAAACAGAAAAAAAATAACATTAAAATAAATAGCAGCACGAGGACAAAGCTATGTACAGCACATTTGCTCTTTCAAAATAATATTACCTTTCAAGTCCACCGTAACCTTAGAAAAGAATAACTCGGTGTAAGCCAAATCTACAAAACTAATCACGATCCGTTCCACCCCCGCTTTTTAACAGCTCTTACAGGGAACACACGGGTGCAGCTCGCAGGCAAGTTGGGAACAGTTCGCTTCCAACACGGGATCTGCACCGCGATCGCTCAGTCCTGCATCTCTGACTGATGGATTTGGTTGTTCGCCTCTCATGTGTGACAGCGCTGGCCCTCACCGAGTCCATCCCAGGTGAAGGGAACGCGCTCTCGGGAGCCACCCAGCCTGTCAGGTGAGGAGAGGCCATCCCCGAGCCAGATCCCATCTCCCTCGGCCACATCCCACCTCCCCGAGCCTGGGGCCACCATCTCCTGGAGCCAGAGCCAGCCATCAAACGCCGCCGCCTGGCTCGTATCGCCAGATCTTCCCCGTTTCTTAAAATAACTCCCCGTGCCTCAGTGCCTGCCTTAACCATTTTATGCCTGTGTTACAACTCTCCTGCCGACACCGGACCGCTGCGGGTGGCGGCAGGCGGAGG
>VWYI01016940.1:0-30312 GCA_013399455.1 Anthoscopus minutus | reverse complement strand
TGCCCGGCCGGGGCACGCTCCGGGGCCTCGGGCAAGGCTGGCGCTGTCCCCAGCGCCACTTTCCGCACACACACACACACACACGGCCACGGGGACACATCGCCCCCGCTGTGCCGTGACCCCGGCGCTGCTCGGGGGCACTTCCCGGCCGCAGCCTCCCCCGCCGCCCCCGTCCCGTCCCTTACCTGGCAGGCGAGTGACACTCCTGGTCGTGGTCATGTGAAAATATTTTCGAGGTATCCTTTAACAGCCTTTAAATATTGAAGCCTAAAAACAATATTTGCTGCTTTACCTTTTGAAGCTTTAACAAAAGCTTTGTTTTAGCATTTACCTCGGTGTGCAATAAGAGTTAATAATCAAATCCGTCCCAACCCCCACAAATGTTAAACAAAAAGATAAAAGAAATGCAAATAGCTATTGTCATGGAAAGTTAAAGTACCTGTCTGTATTTTTAAGTGAAAACTATTATCTCTATCAATCAAAATTTAAGAATACAATAGCACTAATCACACGAGGTGCTTTGACTGAGGTACTTTTCCTCATAAAAAGTTTTTTTTTTTTAAACTGGTGCATAAAAGTAATACACTAACAATTAGACACGGTATTTGTAATTTTGTTATTAAAAAACCTCAGCAGTCTTATTGTTAATAAATGCCTCTGAGTCTGTAGGCTGATTCGTACCCAAGAAGACCAAAGTCCCTACATATTTTAATAAGGTTGATGAAATTTTATTCAGATTCTCACACTTTCCAACATGTGGTGGAACAGCACACTCTTCTGTTTGAGAGGAGTTACTCAAACGAAGGAAATAGTTAATTGGGAACCAAAACTACTACTTCTGGCCTCGCCGCACATTTTCCACATTTCTCCAAGCGCTGTCTGTGCTTCAACCCTCAGCCTCCAAGACGTGCCCTTTGTCGTCTTTTCTTTAATTTTTGATGCCAATTCCCTCCCGTCGGACCCCGACGCTCTCCCAGCCCAGCACACATTACGTATACACTGTGTACATTGTGCAGGCACAGCGCACGGATTCTCTCCAAAGTCATTTTTAAAACTAATTTGTCCAGACGGAATCAGAAACCGAGCTGCGCAGTTAATAAGTGCGGGAGCGAGCGGCAGTAATTACGCCTGTACTAAAAGAAAGAGCCCGAGATTAAAATACCTATAAGTAAATAGTTGAGGCAGGATGCCATTATGCAAACTCCGCTCTCGGGGAGGGATGTCTCCCACACTGAGGAGCAATAGGACTGTCATTTTTTCCCCCTGCAATATCAGGTTTCCTACTCCACAGCTCTGGTACTCTGCATCATGGCTAACATCTCTAGTGTGCTATTAATATCAATGAAGAGACGATTCAATTTCCACATAAGAAAAACCTCCCTATTACAGCGCAGACATTCGAGTGAGGACCCTTGCAAAGGAAACAATAAAGACCAGAGGGTTGCTTTTTTTTTCTCCCGCCCTCCTCCTTTTTTTTTCCTTTTTTTTTTTTGCTGCTTCTTTTGCAGTTCTGCGTTACTCACTGAAAGCACTGAAAGCTTTTTGAAAGCTTTTAGCTAACAATGGAAGCATTATCTTCAGGACAGTTACAAAACAGGATTTGTTAGTACAAAGAATAATAACACCGAACTCATCCCCCCCCTTCCCCACCCCACAAATACCTGCCTATTGCAATATGGCATTTAATACTTGATTCAGAAGTATATTCCAGAAACACCTGTATTCGTCACCTAATTCCCTGCAACAAACTCCCTCAGCGGACCAGTTTTGCTCCAGGAGGTTTTGGACAACTACAAACAAACAAATATTTTGTGCATTTATAAATTGAAACAGAAACAAAAGTATCTTATTCTACCGAGTGCAAACTTACCCATTAATGAGGAAGAAAAAGGCTTACAGCTGTACAGTAATTCCCAACCAACTGCAGAAAGTTGAGAGTTTGAAAACACTAAAGCACTTTTGACTATCAAGGCTTTCTGTGCTTCAACACTGGCTGCAGTGTAAGGAAGGACTGAAGGTATGTGGTCTAAACACAACAAAAGCCACTGCCTTACTCTAGATTAAATATGCAGGAAGAGGCCCCTTTGCATAAACACAAACACTCAGCAAATGAGTAACTGGCTCAAATCAGACGCCTGCTGTGCATTCTACCTGTCCTGATCTCTGACAAGCTACACAGCTTGTTTAAGGGGATAGGAGCTGCAAAATCAAATCAAATCATAGCGCTAAACGCTCCTCTCCTCTGACAGTAAATAACAACAGCACCAACAACTCCACGCCAAACGCTTATTTCTAATCTAAGCATTGCTCTGGCACAGAGCTGAATTGTGTGCTGTGCCCACTTTGGCTCAGCCACCCATCTCACCACAGCAGAAGAAACACAACCAAACACCACCTGTAAAATTAATTTTCATTAACTGTACTGAAATCCAATACATTCCTGGCCCGGCCTTTTTTTAACAAGGATTTAAAATTAATACAGAGACTTTTGGTTGAGTTGACAGATTAAATCTGCATTTGCCTTTACTGTCCCTGTTTTGTTTACTATATAAAGGACATTCCAGACACAGACCTATTTTAGCTGTTATGAATCATCGCAAAATGCACACCTATTTACTAGTTTATTTGGGGAAAAGGAAGAAATTTCTGAAGTGTTCCTTATAAACATTATTTTCAAAATATTGCTCTCATGAAATGACCCCTCCAAACTATATTTACTTCAAAAGCAACTAAATTAGAGACTATGATAACCACCAAACACATCTAAACATTTATTATTATAATTGAATATACATAATTATATACGGCGATTTACTCTTCCTTCTAGAGAAATAAATTATTTTTCAGTCTCATTTATCCTTCCAGTCCAGAAATAGAACGAAGCAGCACAATTTTAAAGCAATTGGAATTCACCAGTGTCCCTTCCTAACTTAAGGAGTCAAATCACATTGACCTTTTATTGTAAGTCCTAGCTACATGTTGGTTTTGGTAATTTAATTATTTTTTAATAACTTGCAGTATTAAATGATTGCCATTGAAACACAAATAAGATTATACTCCTCTGCCTTACTCTCTGGTGCTCCAGACTACATTGTAACGTGGACAACAGGACTGCGTCCGGCCCCGAAATTTCATTCTGAAAGAGCACTTACACACAGGCAGGCACAAGAAAATTCAGCCTTTCAAGATGCAACACACATTTACTGGATTCTCAAGCATGTGTCACAGATTATTTCAAAGGATACTGAATATAACTCACAGTTTTAATGGGCATTGAGCGTGTTCAGTTCCACTCAGCACTCGTATGGTATGGAGGGAGTTTTTACACCTCCTTGGATAAACTCACCAGGTTAAAGCACAAAAACACTGATAACATGAACTAGTCAAGCCTAACAGGATAAAAATCCTCCAAGAAAGAGTCCTGCGAGAAATTTTAGAGCCCCCGTGTCATTCACCATTTTTGCATTGAAATGACCTTCCAAATAAGGCGTCAGAGAGATGATACACATAGATGATACCGATCTAACCTTGCTGCAAATAAACCATAGAACAAAATTTAATCAGTGTATCACTGTGTAAAAGCCTTTGTCCATCCCAATGGAGCTTCTAATGACTGTTTTGGCAATTCTGGCTGGTAGTTATGCCTCCCTGCTCATATATATCTCATACTGGTTGAACAAGCTAATGGAACTTTTGTTAGTGGAATCCAGTATTAATACCCTGCAAAACTGGATGCAACTGAATATATGACACAGTTACAGGTAGTATCTAATTCCATAGGTATTAGATACTGGTCTCCAAATTAATATTTTAATAGAGAAAGTGATATAAATACTACATTTCAGGTAAGATATCTATGAACTCTGGATCTGCCAGTCTTCCTGCTGTAAGCGTGTTCTACACTCACACAGCACAGACACAGGACCCTGACAAAAATTGGCAGGCAAGCTTTAGATGCTGAGTGACACATACTGATGCACAAAGTCAAAGATGTCATCTTCATACAAGCTCCACTAGTTAAGAGCTTGAGAGAAAAATGAAATTAAAAAAAAAAAAAGAAACAAAATTAAAAAAAAATAAAATCAAATAAAAGTGCAAGGGGGGAGAGTGGAGCAAGACCTCCAGAAAATAAACAGGGTGTACAGTTTCAAAGGCTACAGACACAGACATTTCATTGTTCAAGCCAATTATCAGTGGAAAATAATAACAACAGATGGATTCAGAGTCACTGACTTTTCATATGCACTTCATCTCTGCACAACAGATGATGAAATGCGAGAGCTATCTCGGAAAGGCAAAACATCTTTCAGTAAAAGAACTCTATACTCCAGATGGGGACCTTCTAAGGCAGCTGATTATCTTCTTATAGTGTTGTAAGATAGACTTACTAAAACATTTCCAGAACTGATCAGATTGGATGAGCACAATAGCAGCATTATGAGGAGTAAGTTGCTCTGGCCTCAGACTTGTGACTGGACTACTCAGAGATTTCAATGGGGTCAGAGCCGCCCATCCCCATTTCCATATCAAGTACTGGTTCTAAAAAATGGGCCCGAAGCTGCTGCTCCCAGTCTGGGTAAAACATGGGCTTCGGCTTTGTGTGGAGAGGGGATGCAGACACAATCAGTGCCAGCATAAACTGGTCCCCTGTAAAAGTCCTACCACCACAAACAAGGTGAGTCTCCTCACCTTCTGCAAACAAACATTTCACACAGGGACACAGGCAGAGGACAAAACATGTTTACAAGCAGGACTGTTTACACTAATTGCCAGATGTAGAGGGAGCTCATCATCCAGGAGCCTACAGCAATGTAAGCTGGGAGTAACCTAATCCAAGTCAATGGAGTTACACACCCACAAAAACTGGTGCCTAAGACATAAATTCTTTCTTACAAAGCCTTTACAAAACCCCATCTTTTTATGGGAAATAAAAAATTGCTTTCAAAGGGAAATAACAAACACATGTAAATTTTGGTGGTTCCGGTGATAAGCAGTTCCAACAAATGTCACAAACACCTACCTAGCACAACCTTCTCCCACTCAACCTGAGTACCACAAAGTATGTGTTTTTGATCACATGAATCAGGTATGCCACAATCTCAAAACTTGAAATAAAAAATGAGTAGTGGAAAAATTAGCTCATTAATCTTTAAGACAACATTACTTTAATGGAAGAACACTACATAAGTAGTGCATTAAACTGAACTGGTTGCCATTTCCACAGTTTCTTCTTCAAAACACTGCAAGGAAAATCTAAAAACCAGCGTTCTCTGTAAATCAATACCTCACACCGAGGGGGAGCGATACACAACACACACACACACACACTCTATGAACTTGCACCTACTGCTAATTTATTTCACAAGTTACAAAATATTTCTGAAGTAGGGGGCTGTTGGCTTCACAAACGTTAAGGGAAGAGAGGAGTTTGTGGGCACAGCGTTTCCCCTCTTTGTGAACTACTTTGTCAAAAGTAAATTCACAGGGGAACATACGAGCAAAGAGTAAATTTTGCCCAGGGCAAAATTCTGCAACTGCTTTAAGAAGCAAACAAGAACACAAAAGATGTGTAATACAACCATCTGGCTCTACTCATGCTATATCAATAATCCCCAAAATTTATCCCCACCCCCTTAATCAACCCACACTGATGCCACAAAACCAAATGGCATCACTTATGCTTCCTGCCCATCACATTTTGAAATGATATTTAATATGCATACAGTACATATTTGCATGTTAATCAATTTCTTTATGAAAAAAATATTTTGCTTCTTTAGCTATTAGTTCTGCTTTTTTCTGCTTATTCACACTGGGATCTCTGAAACCACCAAGAAAGTCCTTGTGGTAAAGATACTCTCATATCAACACAGCATCTCAGGTATCAGGATAACGTACCGGTCAAAATTTCAATCTCTTCTTCTCTCTAGTTTTGTGTCACAGTTTGAAAATAGCAGAGGGTGAATAATAACATGCCAGCAGAATTAGCTGTTCAAGAAACACGGGTAAGCGATCAGTTTTGAACTCGAGGTTGGATGCATTTCTAAGCACTACCCTATTTGGGATGCAGAGAAGGAGTGACAGAGGGAAAGTGGGGTATCCTATGTGTCTTTTATTTTGAAGATTTGCACAATTTTTTCAGGCCTCCCCCATCAAGGAGCCAGTCTGCTCACGAAGGAGGGAAATGGGAAACTCCTGGCTACAGATGGAGGACGAGCCTCTGCAGTGCTTCAGCTGAGTGCCGCTCTTCCCACCCCAAGCCTACAGTGGAAGAAAACCTCAGGGCAGACAGACAGAAAGCCATCCATGCAAAGTGTCCAAAAGGGTGGCTCCACGATTGTTTGGGGGAGGAATTATTTTCTTGAGGGAAAATCACCCTTTTAACCATCATGATTCATACCACGAGTGCGCAGCGTGAAACCAGTACCAAAAACAACACTACAAAGACAATCTCTCTCTGGCGCTTCACTGACCGACAGCCACGGCCCCGGGGGCTGACTCAGAGCTCTTCTTAATCGACTTTTCTGCAACAGCATACCCCAGCCCGAGCCCTGCCTCTCCCCTGGCTGGCTGGCACTCTCCCCGTGCCTGCTGCTGCCCGGGGGACACGGCAGGCGAGGAGGGTGCCCCACGGCCCTGCTGTAACACCAACAGATGGCTGCTACACAGAGAAGGAGAAATACAAGCCCTGAGCACTCATGGCATAGGTGGAAATGTCTTGGAGTTATTTTCTTTGGAAATAAGCACACGTATAGCGGTTATGTCTGCTCCCTCATCCAGACTACCGACCTGAGAGCACAAACACTTTGTTAATTTTTTCTTTTTTTAATCCACTTTTGGATTGCTTCTGCTGTTTGTACGGCTTGACTTGCACAGCCTCTTTGTAAGGACTGAAAACAGTCCCCACAAACACAGGAATGGGCAAATGGTTTAGAGAGCTAATCCACACCTGGGCTACGTGAAAGGGGCTCATATTTTCCAAACAGAAACACAACTCTTTTTATATATGAACCAGATTTGGATCCAAATGCTAAAGCCTTCACCACATCCTACGTGGGGCTCTGTGATGGTCACAGGCAGTGGTGGTGGGTGGTTGCTGTGCTGATGGCAGCCACAGACGAGGAGTGTCCATGCCCTTGGACTTGGATGCGAAGGGCAGACCCGTCCTTGGTTACAACACGGTGAACGCAGGGTAATCCCCATCCTGCACACGCCTCTTACAGAAGAATCTGGCCCTGTCTCGTTACTCTTGTTAGAAAAATGAAGGCTGTGACAAAAAATAGCTGAGAACTACATCTTGCCGATGCCAAAATACAATAATAACATGTTCAAAGATTTAATTTAGAAGACTACAAAGTCTAGCTCATACATCATAACACCTTGAAATAACACTTTAAGGTCAAATCCTGTGCATTTTTGGAAACCACCAAAACATAATGAAGTTTTACTTAAACACAGCATTTACATTTATAACGCATTTCAGATTCTTCAAGTAAGCTAGACCACATGCTAGGAAAATGTACTTCCCACAACATACAAATTAAGTCATGTACAGCCTTCCCTCCACAGGCTGAACAGCCACTGGCACAAATGGAAGTCCTGTGTATGGATCAAAGGCAGCATGTGGACCTCAGAACATGATTTTTTATATTTTGTTTTTAATTGGCAAAACATCAAATCCCACTAGCAGTTTATTTTTGTTGCCTTCCTTGCCCCTTTTCTACCTCTCCCACTTATTTCACAACGGAACATTTTTAAACCACCAGAAGTCTTTGTGGCAAAGATGATGTCATACTGACACAAGATCAGGTGTGAGGTATGGTATGAATAAATACTTATCCACAAACACATTTAATTTTCAATGGTTGGGCATTGAGAGACAAAGAAGTTCTTATGCAGACATACTAGCTGAGGATTTCATTTTGAATGGTCTGCATTTAAAAGAGCAGAACAACATATAGTGCTAGCCTAGAAGAAAAAGGAAAAAAAAAAAAAGCAAAACCTCTTGTTTTTGGGAAAGCAATACACAGCTTTGCTCTTCACAGTAGAAATATATGGTGCTTGATTACTTTGCCTTTTAAGTCACCAATACCATACAGGACACTTGTCCTTCATACACTGGCAATAAAAACTCTCCCTATGAAAATAAATATGTATTTTAGAGTAATCAAGCAGGAACTAATTTTGTACTTTTTCACAAGTAGCCATTTACTTTGGCACCAAATGGTAATGTGTAGCAGAGAACACAGTATATGCTTTAACCCAAGAAAAATTAGACTTGAAAATTAATACACAGTGAAAGACAAATTTAAAGCAGCTTTCTTGTGTTCTGACATAAGAATATAAAAATGACACGAGCAACTAAAGATTAGTTTACATACTTTTCAATCACAGCTGCCGCTCAGTAACCACAATACCTTTAAAATGACATTCCACAGAAATAGATACAGTTTGGCTGCAACAGCAGCAAGACACAGTTAACATGGAATTAAAAGGGCATTTTTTATTTACACACATCGTACAGCAGTGAGCCCCAGCACAATTACAATGGGAAGATTTTTTAGTGTGATTAATTTGGAAATAATCTAGTGATAAATAGAGTGCATTGCAAGTGATTCTGCCGAGCAAATTTTTATCACCAGCCTTAGATGTCAAAACACAGTTTCAGGGACAGAGAAAGAACGCGTCACATCTTCTTGGTTAATATTTAATTGGGTGCTAAAGATTCCTCCTAAGGACCTCTGAACCATCACTGACAGCCCCACAAGATGTCCCTGTCTGTGAAACAGATACCAACCCTTTCTGTATAAACTACAATAACATTAAATTTAATCAAACCATTCAATTAATAAATCACTTCAGTGGACATTGCAGCCCAAGCCCTGTTTAATTACATAATTTTAAAAATATTTGCACACTGCAACCACTAAGATTGGCTCCAAGGTTTCATAATACACACTTAACACTTGAGTTGGAGAACAAATTTATTTAATAAATGCAGAGCTAAGTACAATAATGCCACTCCACTCAGACTGCAAAAATCACTTAGCATCTCCTGTGAGAAAAAGCAAATAAACTTTTTCCCTATTTAAATGCATGTCCTTGCTATCACCAGCTCTGCCAGAAGCTACCTCCTTTCTGCCCCTCTCCCTGCAGTCAGTGTGGGATGCCCAAGCACAGGAAGGAGTGGTAGAGCTGGTGTTTCCCCCATGGCACAGAGCCTCCCTCTGTTTCACCTTTACACCCACTCCCTGGCCTCTCTCTCTTTTTGCCCTCTGACTCCATCCTTTCCTCCTCACTTTTCTCTCTATTTCTCCCTACACTGCTTGTCTGCCCCTTGCTCACTGCTGTTTACTGGTGTTTCAGCTCCCCTCAGCTTGAGATTCCCATCTCAAGCTCCTGCCCTACGTTTCCTACACCTGCTGTCTTCCTCGCTGCCATCTGAGATAGCTGAGGTGAAAAAAGCTGGTTGGGAAAAAACCCACAACAAACAGGACAGAGGAGAAGAGGCTGGGGAGGAGAGCAGGGAAAGAAAACAGTTTAGTAAGGCCAACCAGAACTGCACAATTTCCAACAACAGCAAGAGATGCTCCAGAGCATTGGGATGAAAAATAAAAGCCATGGACCAAGTGTATTACGAGAAGCAGGATTCAGGTTCTGGGATGGGTATAATGCCTGTAATTTGCAGAAAAACTCCATGGATCCAAAGAAACCCGAGTTACTGCCATATATAACTAAGTGTGACAACTTGGGAGAGGTTGAAATCCATATGGACCAAGCAGTGGCCTTAAATGAAGGGGAAAAAAAGCAAAGCTAAGGGTTTGTCACAGCCTGGAGGCACAGCTGTGTGCACTCATACAGACTTTGCATTCATTCATATAGAGCACAGCTTTCAGGTCCTGTGGTTCCAGCACGATTTTTGGACGAAAGTTGAGACTCAAAAATAAATAAGTCTATATTTGGCCTGCCCTGGATTTTAGACACTCTCAACAGTACTTTGCATAGAAACAATCTGAATTAATACAGACTAAGTTTTCCAGATTATAATATTCTTTACCAAGCCAATGGATGCACCTCTAAAATTCACTGCCCTGACAAATTGTAGAGCTCTTGAAAGTCTGCTTGTATTAGTTTTATGGATCTATTCTACTGCTTAAATCAGGTCTCATTAAAATTACCATTCACACAAGTTCTCCCTCTGGGAAATCTACATGCCAGAGCTACTCCAGTTCCGCAGGCAGTGCTCGGAGGGGGTTGCATATTGCAAAATAACTGTGGGCACAGCAGGGGGAGGACAGGAAGAAGAACAAGAGGACTTCAGGACACCAAACAAGTCACTCCTTACCCTCCTCTGATTTTAACCACTGCAACTTTTTGCTCAGGTGGTCAATTGCATCCATGAGGAGAAGTGCTATTGCCAGAAATGAAACCAGGATGGGGTGGTGTAAAAAGCACCCCTCAAAAAGCCAGATGTAGCTTCAAGCATCCATTTTAGTGTGGGAATGGCAGGCTAAATATGCAAACACCGCACCTGACAACTTACACTAAAGCATATGATCTGCACACTGCCCCTCCAGTTTAATTTTTAATAGTAACAGTACTTAAATCTCAGCATTAATGTATTAATGTTCAAATGAATACAATTAAAGGCATCTCTGTTTTCTTCAGTGCTAACGACCTGGAAGATCTTTCTCCCCTTCATATTTGCGGGGATTATTACAAATACATTCTGTAGCCATTGTTTTGGCAAAGAAGCAAAAACCTTTGCCTTTTAAATATGAAGTAATAGGAATAATGAATAATATATCTTCTGATCTTTGTTCTGCCATGATATATATATAATGATATATAAAATGTTCATTTATTATTATCACACATCCTAGGGAGCAGACATGCAAAATTACTTTTTTTTTTTGTCTTATAAGGGTCATTTATCATATGGAACATCCTCCAAATAGGTAGTCCTAAAATCTCAATTTACAAAGACATTTTTTAAAGCTGAATTCCTCAAACAAGGCTATTCTCCCGATGGTTAAAATAAAAACTTTATGATATTAACATAGCTGGATTTAAGGAGGTAGAAATGCTCTGCATTTTGTTTTAGAAGATCTGACCCCAACAAATGAATTTCTGCTTGTTATTTTTACCTAAATCCTGCCACATTTATTAGTAACAGAAGCATTGCATGACCCTCTTTAGGCCAAATTCAGAAAAGAAAAGCATTTACTAAAAGAGCATTAATTTTTATCATAGCATCTGTGATCCTTGGGTGGGGAAAGGAAACACCATAAAGAACGAAGTCTGTATATACAAACTATCAGTCAGATTTTAACACTTATGCAGAATAATGCAAAGCTTTATTTCTTTTTGATGTTAGCAGGCTTTTCCTTTTTCTTTTTGCATTCCATTTTTCAATATGTAAAATGACAAAATGCAAAAAAACCCCAACAAAAACAAAAAAATGTGCTTGTTAGGGCTGGCCTAGTTTTTTGAAACACGCACAAAAAGAAAACCCACTCATACAATCTTATTTTAATATGTAATAGAAGAATCTGGCAAACATTAGCCAGAATAAGTCTAGCCAGCGAATGCAGTCTAACATACCAGTCTGCTGCTGCAAGGCAAAAGGAAAATTTGTTCTTCCAACACAGAAGAGCAGCATCTTCCACCTGAAGAGCACCAGTGCAGGAGCACAAGCAAACATCAGCTCCTTGCTGCTCACACCAACATCTCACCTCCTTCTTGGCTGGCAATTCCCAAAACAAACCCATCTTGGCTATCCCATCTCCAGTCTTTCCTCAAGTCAAGAGTAAATCAGTGTCTTCCTCCCAGAGCAATGTGCTCAGTTTAGCACTGGCCATTGTCATCTTTGGAAGCAAGACCCAGCAAAACCCCAAGCAGTGGCAGAACGCTCTTTTTGCAAAATTTCTTTGTGCCCAAAAATCTGCTCCAAGCCATGCAGCTTTGAAGCAGTACCCAGAGAAAGAGCTAGACATAAAACTGCCTCCAGGGGAAAAGAAATAAAGAGATAATCAAGAAAGAAAAAGGGAATGGGAGAGCTGGAGTCAGCACAGCTAAAGACTCCAGCGAGGAGGGAGGTGGAGGACAACTACAAAGCACTTAATTATAAACCTAAAAATGTTCAAAAACCAATCTCACGCTAACAATTTGCGTATTTTGGGATTACCTACAGAAGAGGAAGGTTCAGCTTAATCAGCTATCTGTGCAAATGGATCCCCAACGTGCCAGAGCTGAACTCAATGGACAATCCCGTTAAGAGTGGAAAGAGCACATGAAACGCCCTTGAGAAACGTGGCTAATGCCACAAACACTGAGGAAACAACCATTAATAAATTCTTCCATTTTCAGGCTTAGAAGGCAAAGGGCAAATGTTGAAAGAAGCAGAAGATGGGAAGGGCATGGCTAGGCTTTATACTAAGCCTGTTTCATGTGCGACATATTCCCAAGGCAGGTCTCACTCAGATTAAAACTAGTATTTTTAACCCACTAAAAAAAAGCCTTCCAAAAGGGAAACAACTACATCTTTTCTTTAAGTCACCTAAATTTAAGATGTCTCTCCATCTTCCATAATAGGAGACAACAGAAGAAAAGTCTATAAATATAGAGAATAGAGAGTCTTCAGAAAAAGAAAAATAGTGCAAAAAGTATCTATTAAAAAAATGTGTGAATTCAGGCATCAGAGGCACTCTGTAAAATACAAGTTAGGACTTTCCCTTTCTCATCAACGCCATCCCAGAGGACAGAAGCTACTCCCACGTCCAACCACATCACGCTGGAGATTCACTTGCTCTCTCTCTCTCTCTAGCCTGCATTTCCTCAGGAAACATACTGTGGACCACTGTGTATGGAGAAAAGTCACTAGCAGAAGTAAACTTGGAGTGGAGAATTCCCCAAACCCAGGTTACACACTGAGACAGACATGAGTTTGACAACTGCTGTAAGACCAGATCTCATCCTGCCACCTGTTTGGCACAACCCACACTGGGCACTGCTGGGATGCAGCGTCAGGAGAAATTCCACGTGGTGGGACCAGAACTGAGGAGCTCTGCACTGCTGCCATTTTCAGCTCTAAGCAGCCACTCAAAGACCCGCCAATAATACTGCAGGGCCCAATTCTACCAGCATCTTATCCATCCTTACCACTTTAAAACACATTTGCCACTGCTGGCAGAGGACTCTGGAGCATCCCTGCTGTTCCCCCAAGGACGAGGCCTGGCTTCAGGGACCACCCTGCACCGACTCCTCTCTTACTTGGGTCTGATCCAGGCACTCACACAGCGCACTCGTACATTTTATTCTCTCTTTCCCTGAAGCTTTGGCAAGTGAAATCTATTATGATATCAAAAGGTAGCTGACAACATAAAATGTATCCCGCTGAGTTGATGCCGCACGCTGCTAAATTTACAACAACATAAGTATCATAAAAATTATAAGAACTGCAAATTAACCACTGATTTTTTAGTTCAGTGACATAAATAACAGTAAAGATCTGGAAAACTTCCAAACATCTTTACAACTGTTTAATTTGTCAAAATCTATCAAGTGTATTTCAACCACAAACCTGTCCTCTGCAGTGCATTAGTTTTCACGTACTTATGCTGGCATCAAAGGCAGCAAAAATAAACCTTCTGTAATTACTGTATTCTGATGCACCTTTCCAGGCTCACTTTTATTTCTGCTTTTCTTCCTCTGTACTTCTCTGTTGACACTGACAGTCAGCAATGTTTTAAAAACATTCACACTAAAAAAGACAAAAAATCACTACTGCCTTCCACTCCTCCCGGGTTTGCCCAGGATACTCTAGGCAGCACATCGCTTTGTTTGCCCATTGGAGTGGTTTTCCACTCACGTGCTGCGCGTTCCTCACGACGCTTGCGTCAGCAAACCCTTTTATTTACTTCTTTATTTGTGCACCAAGCTTTGCAAATGCAAAGCCACCTTCCCAGCAGCTGCAAGAGAGCAGGCAAACATCAACAAAATAAATTTTATAGGCTCTATTTCTTTTCCTAAGGGAGGAGCTCATTTTTATATAGCTATTTATTTTGTATGGCTAAATAGCAATTATTGTATTTTCTAAGACACAGATTTACTGAAAAGAGTGTCTTTCTTTCACAACCATTGCAAGACTACCAAAGTCCAAATCTGTTTAATTGCTGATGCACAAAGTTAGGATCTTTCTGAAAAAAACAATACAAAATGTATTTCTATTATTTAACTACTCAAGGGCTGTTAAGTTTCTACATCCCCAATGCTCTGCCTGCCAAGAGATCTTTGACCATGGAACCAATGTAGTGGTGGAGAGGTTGCCAGTGTTGGCCCCAGCGCAAGAAGATAGTTTTGCCTTTTGCAGAAAGAACTGACCAAAATCTTTTCATGTGGTACTTGTTGCCCTACGTGTGGGTTCACACCAAGAAAATTCATATACAACTCCAGCCGCTGCAAGGTAGTTGCTCTGTAAAAAAAATAAATCAAATAGGTGCTGAGAACAGACAAGACTCCTCTTCCACATTTGTGCTCATACAAAGGCTTCCCAAGGTCGGGGCTTGTAGAAGGACTCTTCCCTTCCAGCTGGCTCAGTTTTCCTCAGGAGCCATTTTGTATCTTTCCCGTACATAAAATATGAAATATTACAGGAACTAATTAAACCTTCTTAAATGGGAGAAACCAATAAATCCCTCCCTCTAATGATCCTGAAGTGCACTTGTGAGTGAGTGCAGAGAACAAACACACTCGCTGCAGCTCCACAGGTTGAAAGGCCACAGCCAAGGCTGGCAGGGTGTGGGCTCATGAAGAACTGCTTACCCAAATAGTCCCATGTGCTCCCACCAACCTCAAAGGTTCATCTGCTCTCCAGAGCTGACAATTCCACCATCCCAACCAGCCATGATTTGGTGACTCCCCCATTTGTGGACTGTAAGGGTGACATGGCTCTGACCCCTGGGCTGAGGGGCACAGCACATTTTGAGAGGGAAAGACAAAATCTCCACACACTGTGTATCCATATGGAAGCAGGAAAGAGAGGTTAAGGACTAAGTTTGGCACAATAGGTTAAACTCAGCCCCCATTTCCTGTATATTATACAGTAAATCTCTTTATTCTGTAAGGGCAAAATATAATTGCTTACAGTTTGTCTTAAAAATGTGATTTATGCTTCAAATACATAAAACTAACACAGAATATAGTGCAGCTCTAAAAATTAAGCATCCAGATATAAAAGGAAATTTAAAATTAATTTTCCCACTGTGTTGTTTGCAAGGGCAATACACTTAAACGGCCACAACTCATTCAGTGACACCCAGAGGTACTGTGAAAGCGCTATGGAGCAATGCAAGTAATTCAAAGTTCTTTGATTAAATCTCACATAATTGCACATAACTGGAAAAAATCACAGCAAGTTGGCTTCGCATATTGTATTGCATAAATCAGAAGCGATTCCCACAAAATCCCTCCTTTCCAGACTATTTTATCTAAGCAACATATAGCTGTAACAACAATTTTGGAGTAATTTTGATTCCCATTGTGGTATAATGAGTAATGAAGAAAGCACGTTTTTTTATTCTGGTTTGCACTGATGTGTTTCTTCTTTGACTAAACCCTCGGTGACTCAGTTCTGCCGCTTCACAACAAGGAGTTCTCATGTTTCCCTCTACACAGGAAAAAAGAGAATAAGTCTTCAGCTATCCTGTTTGCATCTCAAACCAAAGGGAAGACCTTGGAAGCTCCTATAATTTGTGCTGCCCACTGCATTAAGACCATAGGCCAAGGTGCTGTGCTCACCTACACCCAGAAAACAGCATCATCTGAAGACAGAAGTCCCCCAAAACTGAGTTCTCTGCAGAGAAAAGGAGACCTTTAACATGAGCCTTAGGAGTGTTTCTCACTCCATGCAGGGAAAGACAGACTTGGCCAGAGTGACTTCCCTCAAAACTTAAAAGCTTGGCACAACAGCCTTCTGCAATCATCTTTCTCTGGCATTCCCAGAAAGAGTGACCACAAAAACTGCTGCTTGCACTGCAGAGAGAACTGGCCTTTTTCTGTGCTCAGCACCAGCTTTCCAGACTTCAGTTTCTCTTTCCAGTAACGTGCAATGCAAACACTTTGTGCTACGTGGAGCCTAATATTTTCAGACCTGGAGACTTAATTACAATCTACTGTAATTGGCACATGGCACTAAAGTATAAATATTAATAACATTAACCAAAAAAAAAAAAAAAGCCCTGATTGAGATGGCAAGCTGAGGACCAAATCAATAAATCAACAGTAATCTTTTTCCTTAATCACAGCTGCTACTCCACCCTTTTTATTGATCTTTTTCCTTTTTTTTTTTTTTATTTCACTATAAATCTCCTGACTCTTGATTGAATTAGTTCAAAACAATTGTGCACCTAGCCAGGATAAGCAACACTTTGGTTTTAAAACCCTTCTTATGGTAGCATCTGCACAGTGAGTTGTATGAAGTTGAGACCAGCTTTTCATTGTGCAGCTTCTCCTCCTCCTGGAACTCAGGGATGAGTCCACACAGGGGAGACTGGTGGGCAGTCAAGGCTTTTTCTGTATAGGAAAGAGGTAACTATGCTAGACCTGACCTCCCCCCTCAGCCATGATGATATTTTCATGCACATATTTAAAGGAACTTTTATTTAACTGTCCAATAATCTGAAAGCCAGTAAGAAATCCAAACCATGTATTTTCTTTAGGCATATCTGTTGATCAAATATTTTACTCCAATGTTCTCTACAGCATCATTATGGTACTTGCTCATGTTCACCCCAAGCATAAATCTTCAGAATATCCTACCTGACTCTGCAGAAGCTTTCCTGGAAACAGCTTTGCTGTATTCTAGTAAACTTCACTCATGTTATTTATTCTCCTTTAAAAAAGAAGTTACACTTCACTGTACTTATTCTTAGCAAAGACAAGGCTCTGCCTATCAAAAGACAGTGCAAGGACTCTTGTAATAATACTGATAATGGGTAGAAATTACACATTTTTATAAGGGAGAAGACAAAGGACTTCATGTTTTATAATAGTTGTGCTGATATCATAGTTTTACCAAACTGTGCTTTCAGACAAAATTATAGCCTTCCCTCCCAAGTGACCTAACCTGTAACTGTTTAGGATAGATATAATGAGGCAAATTGTCAACTACAAATCATGAGATATACTGGCTTCAATGGAGATTTTGCAATTGGCTTCCAAAGGCTTGTGATGCTCTGCCCCCCATATTTTCAGTAAAGGACTAAGTACTCCTGAGAGGAAACTAATCAAGCTGGAAGAATCACCAAATAAAACTTTAAAAACTGGCAAAAAATGGAAAAAATAAAAAAAAGCTTTCAGGTTGCAAGCTGCAAAGAAGCTAACATTTTAATAAAGACAATAATCACAAATATTACTGAACAGAGGAAAAGGAAACCGAAACATGCCAAGAAAGATAATCAAGAAACGCGCTTATAGGATGCCAGTCCAACTGATTAAAGATCTTCAGAAAGCAGGATATCCCACCTAGAGCCGTTAAGTCTTATCTGGATCCTTACACACCCACACCCCTGTCAACAGTAGATCTGAGGATGGAGAAGAGGAGCCCATCCTTCTTCCTTATTACTTCTGCCCCTCCTTTTGTCTATGCCCACTGTAGCTGCTTCTTGCAGCCTGTTAAATGTTACACAACCTTTGCTTGGGTTGAAGCAAGACAGAAGCTGCACCCAGTAATTTCTTCCCCCATGGAAAAGGAGGCAGGGGAAGAGATGCCAGGTGGGTTGTGTTTTTGGAAGTGGCAGGTCCCTAAAGTGGGTGAGGTGTATAAATGATCCATGGCTCGGGAGCACCGTGCAGCAGGTAACGGCAAACAAACAGCAGTAGCTGGTTAATGATGATCTGCAATAACGTCAGGGAGACTTGTTCCCATGTAAGTAACCTGCCACGCCGGGGATACAAATTGTCTGGGATTTGATAGCACCTACTGCAGAGAGCAGTGTTATCAATGTGCTCGTGTGCTCAGATAAATGGAGCACTATTTCCCTGCGCTGCCGCTGTCACTTTCTCCAGTCCGTCAGCCCCTTTCTTAAACCGATTGCTATTTTTATTACACTCCTTAAAATATGAAGCAGGAGACTCCTTTTCCTGAAATACACTGGCCTAGATAGATGACGCCTTTTAAATAATATTCTTTTCTTGCTGGCCCTGATTCTTGCAGCGTTGTTGCTTGCTTTGGAGGGGGAAACAAAATAAAAGTAGCAAGCCATATCTCTCCATTCCAAAGGGAGTGGTTTCCCAAAGAAAGCATAGTTTTGTTCTCTTGCTATTTCCTTTCAGCACTACAGACAAGCAGGCAGCAGAGCAGCTACTAAAACTGACCCCAGCAGTTAGAACCAATGCTCAATATACCCAGAAAATAGTTTGAGGGCAGCAGGTGGCATTTTGGGGCATGTTAATGGGATTTGACACCTCTAAATTCTGGATTTGGTATGAGAAAAGGAAAATTATCAGCAAACTTTATACTTTTAAAGTCTAAAATTAGGTGAGATGGTATTGAAAAGGAAAATAACTTCCAGCTTTATTTTAAGAACTGGAATTGTGCTTCCTGCTTCCATTGCTGCAGTTCTTCTGGAAAGGAAGTTGCCCGCAAGTAATGGATAAAATACAGAAAACCTTGTGGATTCAAAAATGCTCTCCTCACCCTTCTGTAAAAATAAAATCCAGAGGCTGGTGGAGCACACTGGTTCCACTGTGGTAGATACAATGCCAAAGAGAAGGGGAAAAACACTCCCTGATACAATAGGTCATTGTACTCCCGGATCTACCACATATGTTACTCCAAGGGCTCTCAACCTTAAACTTGGAAAGTCTAAGACACTGGAGCCATGATATATAAAGTAAGACCCAAGTTCCAAATATTTGATTTAGCAAAGTAAATATGGTTGTTTTTATTGGGTGCAACAAGCATTTTTCACAGAGTGAAGAATTATGGTAAACATCTGCTAATCATACTCACAAAAGAGGTCATTGTGTTTAAATCCAAGGTCATATTAATAGCTATATTTAATTAATAAAACCCAACAGTAATATTACACAAGTTTCCAACAACGTCTGCTTCCTGACACTCAAGGACCTATTCATTAATGGACCACTTATATTGGTTTTTCTTGATATTGCTGCTAAACTCTTACAAAGCTTTTAGGCCATACAACAGAGGCCTAACTTAGAAGTAAACTGCATCATGTTATACTATATGTCTCTGGGGTATTATACCATGTGGATGTAGTTTGTGAACACATGAGCTAACAAAAATACTGGAATATGTGATATTCCATGAAGGTGGTCTTGCACTTCTACGTTCCTATGTCCTCTCCCATGCAATGGAATAGGTAAGGGCATCACATCTGTTTCTGAACAAGGAGATAATGTTCTTTGTTGAGTCACTCATTGCCTAGGTGGAAGTCAAAGCTGCACCTGCATTTCACGAGACTTTTTCTGCTTCAAAACAATAAAAAGAACAGAAATCCCAGCTTTCCAAGAAATGTTGGATTTCTTTCCTACTCCCAACCAGCCCCTGGTTAAATCTGGAAGGAACAGTTTCTCAGTGTGTTTACAAGTTGCCCAGCCCTGGTGAATTATTGCCCAAAGTGAATCGAGTGTTTTCACAGTTCTAGTCCATTTTGCCTGTTAAGAAACAAGCTGTTAAAATGTTGTTGAGCTCAAACAGAAAAATGAAGCTGGTTTTCGCTTACTCAGGTGTTAAACAGCACAGCTTTTTTCAAATCTCAGGAGGTGTCCTGGATGAAACTGATACAAATGAGAAATGAATCAGATCTTAGAACTTCTAATGTCTGATTGTTTAAATTTAAGGAAATTGAGATCTATTGAAAAGTAGGTTTTCTTGCACACCCAGACTTTCTCATCTAACTGTAGTCATTGATGTTTATAGATTTTTTTTTCTGTGAAAGATAAATCTAGCTTGTTGCATGAAAAATCCTCGAATGCACTGATGTTTATTCACTGAATTTCCATATCCTTTACACTTGAAGTTATTTTCTCTTTTCCACAATGTATGTGAAAACCATGACATTTTCTATCTTCTACACAAGTTCCCCACACCATACTGCACCATCTCCATGTTATTATATATATTGCAGTAATGCCATTTCCAATTCATTACAAAACACTTTCATGTACCAGATGTCCCAGCTTTGGTAGGACCGAGTTATTTTCTGCCCAACAAGTCCTGAAGGCAAAAATAGTTGTTCTGTATCTTTGTACACAGCCAGGCCATTTCACCTACTTGTGTCAAACTTCCACCCCAACAGACATAGGTGCTTTGTCTTACCCTATTTTTAGACAAATTGCAATTGAAGACAACTGTGGATATCTGTGTTATGTACATGCCCACACCACTGGCTAGTGAATCCTGGTATAAAGAGAGCTGGAAACCAGAAGTTCTGATAACTCAGTTCTCACATGGCTCTCCTATTTTTTATGGCTCCATGTCAAGCCAGGTGGATTCTCTTAACATCTCTTACCCTTAAATCTACAGCCTAAATGTGTTCCAGAAGCCTGGATTTGTTCATGCATAATATAACCCTGGCACAGAAGCAACAAAAGCAGCAAAAAGTCACCCTACTCATAACTTAGTTCATATCACAGCCTGCAGTCCCCAAAACCTCTTCTCAAAAGCAGAGAAAGAGAGTCAGAAGCTGTTCAGCAAGCTGTGTAATGATCCTCAGTACATTCTCATTGTCCTGGAGACCTTCTGACAAGCAAAAATGAACCAGAGGTATTTTGGGAGAGGTCTTTGACACACGAAGCTGAGGAGAGTGGCTGTAGAATGGCAGAGCAGAAGGAGGGGAGTGTAAAGGTGAGAGTGAGACATTATCTGTTACCCTCCTGTGCAAACATACATGGGGCCAGCAGCTCTGGACATATCCAGGGAAATACAGACACTCTGGATCAAAACCCCCATGTTCAGTCCCAACCCAAGAATAAACTTCTACCAAGCTCAAAATTTAAGGAAGGACTACAGCAGGCTGAACTAAAGTTGAAGTTGGGTACTCAGACGAGCCTCTTGGTGAAACAGAAAGATAAACCAGCAGGCTAGTTTAAAGATAAACTCATGGCTTTGGATAGTACCTCTCAAGAGCATCAGTAAGTAGTGGGTAATAAATCTACGTCCAAGTAATTCATTAGCCATTTTGGCATCACACATGAAATGCATCACTTTGATCTGATGCATCTCAGTGCACTTCGCTATCCGCTCTAACTGGCTGTGCTTTGTTTAGATGACAGGCTTTTTAATCGAAATCAGAAAGTGATGCTTCTGCACTGATGCTCTCATTTAGGAGTTATAATCAACAGACTTACTGCTAATCAGATCTCATCATACCTCCCCTAAGGCCCCAAATGGAGGAAACAACAGAAGAAAAGACCAAAGGTGCCTCAAGACAGCATCTGAGTTTGTGTCTAATTTCATGTGTTCAAACCCATGCATTCATAAGTGTGAAATTGGTTGGAAACATGATCTTGTGGCTGAAGTAAACACAGAGAAACAGGAGGCCTGGGGTCTACTTCCATCCTTCCATCTCTTTGGGCAAATTACACAGGACTTGATTCTTAAAGCTGGGAATAGTCAATAGCCTGCAGAAAAGTCCTACTATCCCATGCAGCTGACATTAAATTGCATTTGCCTCCTGCACAGATGGCCTCTAACCTTTGTTCACAACACTTTTCCCGCTGCAGAGTTGCAGAAAGTGAGCTCTGCTCCCAGCATGGCTGCACAGCCCAGTGTCTGCAAAGTCAGGGCACTTGGGTCAAAACACGGGACTATGTAATCCTGCTTCTTCACATTCACACAATGCATAAAGGCAGATGTGGTGCCCACAAACACTTAGAACAGTTTGCTCTGGGCTACATTTGCACCTTAGGAAAGAAAAGCAAGCTAGAAACAATTTTTACCAGGGTCAAGATAGCCTTGAGCACACACTTTAGCTCCTCCCCAGCAGCCACAGTGCCTGTGCCAAGCTCCAGTCCCTGGGTTGGCAGCTGCCAGGGCAGCCACGTCTGAGGGACAGCACATCCAGCCCGAGGCAGCTGAACCCACACAATTAACATTTCAACATTTGTGCAATTGCTGCATCACAAAACCTCAGCATTCATCATTCTGTCATACCAGTTAACCCAAAGTAAGTTAGCCTGAAACATGTTGTACAGGCTGCCTCCCTGCTGGCCAGCAGGGTCCCGCATGCCCCCTGAAGGATCATTCAGTTGAGACATTCACTTCAGCACAGGATTTGCTTCTTTGTAATCTCTGTACTCGTTTCGTGGAACCCATCAAAGGTCACACTGACTCTTTGGCGTGGAAAACCCATTCCCTGTGCTAAAGTAGGTACAGTCACACTCAGGGCGCTTGCAAAGCAGAGGAACTCACAAATCATGGGCAGCACGCTCCTGCCCATGGTTACAGGATTACCCAGAGCTCCTCCAGCCATTGCCTCATGCCTGACAGCCATTTTCTTCATGCCTGTGGTCAGACTAAAGCCAGTGCTGAAGGCAGCAAACTCACCAGCAACTGAAGGTTTGCCATCAGCTCTCTGGAAAATGTGTGACCGTCAGCATCAGGAGCTGGGCAGGGGCTGCTCAGGCACCTCGGATCCAGCCCAGTCCCTGGGGATACCACTAAGCACCACCCTTGTGCCCACCTACAGCCTTGCTGCTGCGCCATCCAAACACAGCTGGAGCATGGGGAGAAAAGGGTTCAGCCTAGAAGGTGCCCTTGCCTCACCCTTGAAACAGCAGCTGGTGCCAGGCAGCTTTAACCCAGACCTGGATGAGCTGTGCCACAGCAGCAAAGTTTCTTCACAGGGTTCCCAGCACCAGCACAGCCATCAAACCTGAAACATCACTGAGTCTCCCGTAACCCTGCCCACAGATGTTCACATAGAAATACTATTTTCAAACAAGTGGATGAATCATGCCACACCCCTGGAAGTGTTCAAGCCCAGGTTGGATGGGGCTTGGAGAAATCTCATCTAGTGGAAGGTGTCCTTGCCCATGGTAGGTGGTTGGAACAAACTGAGCTTCCAACTTAAACCATTCTATGATTTGATAGTTCTAATTGTCCACTACATAACTAGCAGGCTTTGCAGTCCCAATATGTGCTACAACTTTAACTTTCCAAAAAGAGGGAGAACTGGTCTAAGAAAATCAAAAAGACAGCACAGGAAAATGCCCGGTGCTCACACTGTAACATCTCTGAATGAGATATCCCTGAACAGGGATTCTCACCCAGAGACCTTTCCAGGTTTAAGGAGTTTATTCTTTGTGCCAGTTTGTATTTTCTATGTAAATTCATGCAGCTGCCTTGAAAGGAACTGCAGGTTTCTGCTAAGCAAAACTTTCTTTGTGAACCAGGAGTAAAATGTATAAACCCCCTCCTTAAGAATTAAATGCATATATTTTTATTGCAGCATGAACAGCTTTTTTTGTAAAGGGAACAAGAGCTTGTAGAGCCAGGAAGTGTTTATAAATATAACACTTATCCTTGTACAATATATATGTTTTGCTTTAATAAAAACAGAACCTGATCATTCAATATCAAAAACCCAGCACAAAATTCATATGTTTTTCCCAAGACAGAAATTCTAACCCATTTTCCATGCTGTACCCTCAAGCTCTTGTTCACTGCAAACAGGACATTGTTTTCTTGGTTTTTCTTTTAAAACAGCATGAAAGAAAAAATAGTAGAGGGTGTCACTGCAAACACATCAACATGTACCATAAAAATGAAAACAACCATGATTAACTCAGTTTAACTAAAGCTTCCAAGTTCCTTATCAGTACCTGGGACGTATCTGGAAGTGAGCTTTCCCACCCTAAAAGGAAATGCCAGGGGTGTTCCCCACTCCCAAGGGTAGGCAAGGTTGGGTGGTTTGTCCTGTTGTGATTTAAATATGATGTGATCCTTATTCAGTGCTATAAAGTCTGCTCCAAGCATGCCAGTACATGTCAGCTTTGCCTTCACTCTGTAAGACAACAGCCGCCTCCATGCAGAGTTCAAAAATATTTGATGATTTAAGCCAGCTTGCTCCACTTAGGTTAGAACACAAAGCAGACTGCAGTGTTCAATATCAGAATCAGCATTTTTCCCCCCACACTTGTGAATACATGTATTTAGATCAAATAGGCTTTTGGCATCATTTTCACATGCCTACATGCAAGCCTACTGGTACTAGAAATCCTCTCTTCAGTATCATCATCCAAGGATAAAGACACGAGACTTCCCATTCTCCAAGGACTGCCAGTCTCCTTAAACATAAATCTGCTATTGTGCAAAAGGCACAATCTCTTAGGATTTCTATCGCAAAAGAACAAGGAAAATAGCCCAATAACTGAGAAAATGGAGCAGTTTCACAGATTGGCGTGTTAAAGCAATATAAAGCAATTATGTGGTTGGGTGAAGGTAAGGAAGGGAGCAAAGACACAAGAAGTTAAGGAGGGCTGGAAGTGAAGAAAAAGTCTGATTTGGGACTACAGGAGCTTCCTCAGAAATTGCAGACTAAAGAGGCTGCTTGGGACAGTTCAACAGCCACAATGTGATGGAGGCAACCCCACTGTGCTCCAGATCAACCCAGTTATCACAGATCCACAGAAGCATCCAGCAGTGTTCTCACCAGGTACCAACTGTGCTGAGGTGGGGGGAAAGGAAAGCACTCAGGATTTTGACAAGTACCATGAGTTTGATTTTTGACAAAGGCCAAAGATGTGAAAAAGCCTCCCATGTTTTTCTCAACAATTAGGCAATTCACAGTACATTTAATTTACAATTATTTTTTTTTCACAACCAGGAGTGTAATTTTGTCATGCTAACTAGGCACCAAGGAGCACTATCCCACAGGTATAATTTCATTATTCCCCTAAATGCCACATGTAGGACAGCAGCATACACAGTATGTGTGAGGTGGTGGGTGGTCTTATTTCCAATTAAGTAATAATTAAACCACAATAAGGTGGCTAGTCAAACACAAAGTCCCACCTTTAACTCTGCTTCTAGAACTTCAGAGATTTAAGCTTTTCAAGGTGATGTGAACCAGAGTCCCCTGCCCGTGGCCTGCTGATTTAGAGCTGCTGCTGGGCATCTGGTGCAATGCTTTGGGGGTTATATCACATTTATTAACTGCTCAGCTATTAGCTTCCAGATCACAGTAGGCACTTTACATGTAAGAAAGTGATGAGAAACGTTAAGGCAGGATTGAACTGGGAATGCAGTTCCCAGCTGGTTTATCATATTAGCAAATATCCTTGTCGTTTCCTAAGAGGGACTGGGAAACCATCCAGGGGAAATGCATTGCCCAGGGCTTGACTTCACAGAGAAAGGCAAAGTGACAGGGAAATATCAGGCTTGAAAAACCCCAAGGTGTTGCCACCCTGCCTGTGGGGCTCTGCCACAGCACTGCTGCTTCTGGAAGCTGGGGCATCACCAGGGAATGGGCCAGACTGCAGGGAGAGAGGGCTCTGTGCCAGGAGCAGGTCTGCAGGCGTGTGGCAACAAGGAATTGAGAGCAATGAGCTTTAGGGCAGCTCTGATGTGTGAAATCACTCTTGCCTCTTCCTTCAGCTGCATGTAAAGGACTGCAATGAGCACACTGGAGGGAGAAGAGGAAGACCCAGGAAAGAGGCACAGAAACTTCAGAAAAAATATTGTCACAGGATTACCCCTGATAAAGTCCACAGATCTACACAAGTATTGGTCAGAACAGGATGTGCCCAAGTTCACTGGATATATAAGCAACAATAACAAGTTTTCTTTCCCAGGATTAACTAAAGAGCATGATTTTCTCTCCTGTTTTCACTTTGACTGTACACAAGCAAACCCTCCTGCAGAAATTACTTGTCTTTTAAATGTTATTGCTAATCTGCAGTACAGTGTGTTTCCCTAGCAGAGTCATTAAAACATGCACAGGTCAGGATGCTGAGACTGCACTCATGGTTCTTTATAGTTACAGTATTAGTAAAGTATTTACTAAATTGACTACCACCTACTTTAAGTTAAACTTGCTGACAGATAAACTGAGCATAACCTCTGGCATTTTCAGACGTTTTCTTATTAATAGATATATTTTGCACGTTTTTGCATGCTAGGCCCTTTCCAAAATGCTGATTTGATCTATGACATCAAGGCTTACTCACCCCCTTGAAGGTACAAAAGAAAGGTAACAGTAGCTTCCATGTGGGGGAATGAGACTTTAATATATAGAAAGCACACAACTTACTCTTTGCAGTTTATTTTAGATTCAAAAGCTATAAAAGAGCACTAAAAATTCAGTACTATTTCTGCATTGGTTAAAAAATGCAGCTGAAGAGAGATTTAAAAAAGAGGAGATATAAAAAGAATATTATTTGCATAGTCATAAATCATTATAAAACAATTATTCTGCAGCAAAAAAGCACTCGTTTCACAAGGGCAATCCAGCTTCAAGAGAGTGCGCTATCTGTTAGCATCCTATTCTCAAAACAGACATCTCTGGACAGATTTGTTACAGTTTTGTAGATGCTAATGTGTAAACAGATTGTAAAATTATTTTTGGGCCTGTAATAGGATTTAATGTGTTTAAGAGGTAGTCTTATACCTCTTTAACAAAGAGGCTTACAATATGGTAAGAATGTATCACAAAAAATATAATGCTTTTAAACAGATAAATCCTCTTGGCAAAGGCTGTAATCTTTCAAACTTAATTGGTGAACTCATTAACGAACAACTGCCACTACAAGAAGAAAGACTATTGTCAGCGACTTATCAGGCAATGAGATAACAAACTTAATTATATTGTTTTCAGTGGATTTACATTTGCTTCCTTTAGGACACTAGATTTTCTAAACATTATTTCCTTGGCTATATACAATTTTTTATCCCCTAAGAGAAAAGCAAACCTATCTACAACAAATAGGCAAAGAAAAAAAAACCAAAACAACAAAGCCAGAATACATCACGGCTTTGAAGTAAACACAACATACTCCTAAAAATTTTGTCTTTATTATCTACTTGTAAAAAGTTATAAGCCTGTAAAGTAGTTAATTTATGAGCCATGTTAATCATTTGTTCCCATTTGATCTGAGGTTTAGCAAACACGGTTTCCTGGGATGTTGGAGGATAATTTGCAGGTCCAGCTTGGCTCCGGAGGGGGCACTAACTAATTTGACACCGTAACATGACATTGATGGCAGACACACACTAATGACTGCACTGCTCGATGCTCCTGTCAGTCTGTCACTGCACTGAATGGAGAGTTTCTTCTTATTGCCAAAAAAAAGTGCAGAGTGGTCCTACTAATTATTCAGACATGCACTATAATGAGAATCTTAGTGCTCCCTCCCAACATACAAACCTCTCACTAAAGCTCCCATTTGTCTGATACGGTGGCTGATTAGAATTTGTTTCTTGAATAGTAAAACCACGGCTTAAAATAAAGCAGAAAGGATAAACAGCCTTTTATTCTGCATAAAACTCAGAAAGTGGCCATTTTGATTTCAAGCTGGTTTTTTTTGTCATTCATTTACACCAGAAGAATAGAAAATTGGATTAATTTTTAATAGTACTTCTCAAACAACATATAGATCTTCACAGAGTTTTACTGTCTGGATCACTCGGGACATAAATTCTGTGGACAAAGGGAGGCTCTGAAGGTATTTTCTTTCTCCTAGGAGAAAGGAATTTTCTAGAACAGAAACTTGTGCTAGACGAATCGCAGGTTAAGAATAAAAGTGTCTCTTTTTCCTAGATTATATTGTTGGAACTGATTCCTCACTATAAACTCCAAAAGTTCCTAAGAGCTTTATATATCTCTGAATGATCTGGATATAAAAACATAAAGAGTAAGAAAAGTTGAAAGCTGCTTTCCAGAACCAGCCTTTATTCCTCGCTTTGGGTCCTCATCTAGCACAGTTGTGCAGTGTATTTGGACTGAATATCTTTACCATATTTACAGTTCTATACTCTTCTAATGCCTCTGCAGCAATGCAGAACTGCAATCCTGGAAGAGGCAAATGGACCAACCAGTGCGTGTCGTATGTTAAACACACTGACTGACAATTCGTTACTACCCTGAAAAAGAGCTTGAATTTCTAAGGATAACACTTCGCTCTTTCTGAAAAGCAAACCCTTCTAAAAGCGTTTCAAGTGGGCCACCAAAAGCCTAGCACACGCTACTGAGTCATTTAGAAAAACGTTGTAAGCTCGAAAGTCTTGCACACAAAGGTGAGGGAGTTGCACTCCACCACCACCCCAGGACAGTTTGAAAGCCATTACCAGCTAATGGCTCTCTGGTGGTCTCCAGGAATTAAATCAGTGGTCTCTCTTCACTGTGTGCTGTATCTGGAAAAGCCACAACTCTATTAGGAACATATTAGGCAATCTGCGGTCGAGGGGGATCCCTGGCACCAGCCTGAGCTCTACAACCCCCACATTTGCCCTCCTGGCTACTCACTGCTGACTTGCACTGAGATCTGTATTTAGGAAGGGTTTTATTTGCATGGAGCCTGATCCCCACAGTTCTCACAGGGTTCATCACCCCTTTTTGACAGGGTAGGAATAGCAAAGCAGCTACTGTGCAGCATCAGAGCTCAGAGTCTGACAGTCCCATGTGCTCAGCACCAGGGTCCCTTCGCAGAGCACCACAGATTCCCCAGCAGCACAGGCCATCTTTAGAAAACATGATGCAGCAGAGCACTGGGCACTTCACCAGTGGTGCCAAATACTCCAAAAATTAACATTTGAATAACTTCTACCAACGGCAGCACCACAAATCTATTGGAGCGGCACAACTTCCGAGATGAAAGCAAAAGTACATGTTTGGAGAGCCAAGCCAATGTAACGTAAATACTGGGTACACGCTGTTACATGTCATTTTGCAGAGCAACATGCGAAGGGCACATGAATCATTAGTGAGAGAACAAGCCTGGCACCTACCCCAGAAATACCTCAGTCAGCACTCAGCAGGAAAGAAAAGATCAGAAAAAGAGATCCCAGAATCCTAAACAGGGGCTCAGCTCCTGCAGAAAGATAAACTTAACAGTGTTCATCTCTTTGGAAAATAGAGGTGCTGTATCTAAGATACAACACTGCTAAAAGTTTCCACATGGCTGGGGATGGATTGGTGAGTGGCCTTCTCCTAAACAACAGCATCTCTATGTGTCAGCTGTTGGAAAAATGAGGACATGATGCATTTTGCTCTCTGTTCTCATAAACCCCCAATATTAATTCAGACAGGGAAGAAGAAAGTCATCAAGTTTATTTCAAACCAGATTATACCATGTTCAGCCACGTTGTGTGGACACACCACAGTAGCCTCCTCGCCCAGCATGCCAGAGTGTGAAGAACAATCCTTTTATATCCACAGCATGACTTGGCCAACTTTGAAACGCAACAACTAAAAACTCCAACGTCCTTATGTCAGTTTAACTGCTAATTTGCAATGGATTTGGTTACACTTCCCGTTTAAGGCAAGTTCTCCTGAGTGCTGGCTAAGAAATCTTGGGCAAGAGGAAGTAGCAACCACCAAAGAATTAAAATAAAAAGAAAACAACAACAAAAAATCTCACCCACAGCTTCAGAGTTCTCCTGGTGGCCTCCGGCTCTGCACTGGAGGGTGACAGCAACCCTGCTATCTCAGGGTGTCCAGTTGCAGAGGGCTGGGGTTCACCCAAGGCTAAAGAAGCTGTGGTGAGGGCAGCAAGGAGCAACACCAAGACAGTTCCCTCCTTTCCCTGCTGTCTCTACCTCGGGTGACGCACAAAGTGCATCTCCATGAGTGCATGAAGACATGAGAGGCTCAACCTCTGACAGGATGAGGAGCAGCTCTTAATATAGGTTCAGATCAAAAACTTCCAGATCCTGATGATCTGTCAAGGTTTCCACAAGAGATGGCTGGATTCACTACAGTTTTGCTCCCTGGACAATGAGCAGGGGCTCTCTGGGGCCATCTTACCCCACCAACTTGCCTTAAAAAACCTCCACAGGTCTCAAAGAAGACAAGGGAAGAAGGATATAAAGTTCTGAAAGTTTTCTGCAAAGCAATCTGCTAACTGAGCTTTAGGAAACACATGGTAACAGACTTAGAACTCAGTCATGTCATGAAAACTGACAAAGATATGTGGCTTGCAAAAGCAGTGTCAGGACCGCAACTAATCAGGATACAAGCACACTCATGGTTTGGGAAGAGTCCTCTCACTCAGTCCCCACTAACTCATCCCTAAGTATCGCCCCACTCACTCACAACTGCACTGCAAAGCAGCCTTTTCTCTCATCTC
>VWYI01016935.1:28589-46639 GCA_013399455.1 Anthoscopus minutus | reverse complement strand
GTTTGCTAATGTACACAGTGGAGTGCATTCCTTGCATTCAATTACATGACAGTTTTATATACCAGGTATATGCAGAGGGTTTTTCTTAACTCTTTAAATTCTCCCTCATTTATAAATTCTAAAGGGACTCACAGTGGTTTCACTTCTGCTGTCTTGTACATGCATGCAACTTCAGTCATGAAAGGCTGAGCATGTGCTGTGGGCAGTTGCTTGTCAATGTGTAAGTACGCTTATTTCTGTTGCTATAAATAGTATAAGCTATTAAGCATGAACAAATTAGAAAACTCATTCTCTCCTTACTGATGCTGTAGTCTTCTGCATCTCACTTGATTTAAGCAATGAGTATGAAGAGGCTTGTTTAAAGGACCACTACCATTGCCTCTCCATGTTGTAAAATGGAGGATGCAGAGACTGCTATTGAAGCTCCCTCTTGTTAGATCAGGCAGAAGGGAGCCAGAAACCCTTGGCTGGCTGACACTACATTCTACCATATACTGTATTACATGGTGTCTACCATAAAGCTAGGATCACTGTATGTGCTCTTCTTGGTGAAGTACTTAGAGAGCTGTAGCTAAAATGTGTTGCCTGTAATGCCAGGCAATGCTCTGTGCATTCAGGCAAAAAACCCTCACATTTGTATTATGCGAGGAATACAGATTGAGCAAAGGACCAAGGCCTAAACTGCAGGGCTTGGATACTTTAGTGCCATGTGGTTGAGAAGGGCAAAGCATTCTTACTTTCCTGTTCTGCTAATGCACAATGTAAATTTTTTAGCCCTAATTTCAATAATACACAATTATATTTTCAGAAGATCCACCATGGTGTCTTTAATAAACTCTAAGCTATAGAACTATTAAATTATAAAGTTAGAAGATTAATGTCTGTTAATTAAGTTAAAAGGAAAAGAGAAGCACTGAAAGAGATATTTGTGGTTAAACTCTCCAGCACACATACTGTTGCCTGTATTTTTAATGTTAGTAGCTCATAGACCAACATCTAATTAAGCCTACATTATTTTTTCTGCTTAGTCACCCAGGGAAACGACCAAGAAATGAAAGTTAAAGCATCTTAACCAATATTTGGGTGTCAGGTAGCATTATTACTCATAAAATTTCTACTCCCATACTCCAACTACTTAAAAAAGCAGAACTTGCCTTGTAGGTAGAGGGGAAGTGCTTGGTGTATGGAATTAGACAGGCAGAGAGAAATGAAGGTAAAAGAAGGTGATGGTTATTGCAATGGTGGGGAAAGTGCACACAGTGGCAGATAAGGCTTGGGCAAGATGAAGGAGAATAAGGCCAGAATATAGGCAAACTAAGCTGCTGACCTAAGTCTCCATAAGTCATTTAAAGGTTCTTACCATAGTGAGAATGATTCCAAAATAGATCCCAAAACAGATGGGTGTAAATAAAGGAGAACAGTGATGGGAGTACTACATTTTGTACACATGAGCAGGCAGACTCTTGCTGGAACATTTGTATGAGCTTGAATTTGTAAAGAAGAGTGAGAATAATTTCCCAAATCAAAAATTGCATGATTAGATACTACAAGCACAGAGACATAGGCAAGATATCCTGTTTCCAAACTATAGGTATTTTCCCTAAATAATGACAGTAAAATCGCCATATTGGCAGAACTAACATGAAAAAGAAAAGAACCTTTTGAAATTTCCACTTAAACACTTTAAAACTATTATTAGCTGTGAGATCCTTCTTTGGGCGGCAGAAGAAATTGTTACATTTTTAAGGGTAAGAGGGAACTGGAAGCATCCCAGAGGTTCTTACAGGAAAGTCAGGGTTTCATAAAGTGTTCTGTAGATGATACATTCAGACAAATATCTACATCCTATTCCTGAAACAGAACTGTTTCTCTGTTATTCACAATTACTTTTTCCTACTGTTAGATTGTGCAACTTGGAAATAATGTGACACTTCTGAAAGAGAAATATTTTTTAACACGGAAATTTATTTTTTACTATGAGGGAAGTGGTGGAAACTACTCAGATAATAGCATTTCTCAGCAATCTTTAGCTGTAATGATCACAAAATGCTGCTGCCTCTCTTTAACACTTAGCTGTGTGTGAATGTAAAAGACCAAGACTCATCTCACATTCCTTCTCCTCCCAAAGGGTCATGATACACTAACACACTTCTGCAACCACAGAGGCCCACATGGCTCACTTATCTTTCCCATACCATAAGACATGTATAAACGTGTGAGAGATGGCACCCTTGCATACCAGGAGAGCATTTATGACACCTAATTACATACTGCCTTCACTTTACAACAGATAGCACCGTATCCCAGACATCTGAATTCCCAGCTCAGATAAAAAGAGCCAAAGAAAAATCCTGCTGCTTAGTCAACCACAGGAAAAGAGAGGTGATGCTGCCAGAAGAGGTGAATTTAGCCACATCAGCAATTACCATGCTGTGTTCAAAGAACAGACTTCTGTCACAGTGACACAGAGCATCAAGATCTGATGTAGGATATGGAAACAACCACAACAGTCAAATAAAACTGGTCTACACAGTGACTGAAGGAACGTGGTGCTGTTCTAGTCAAGGCCATGGACACATGAGTGTACAATGCTGAGGACTGGAATCAAATTGTGATGTGCACTCCTGTGGCCTCAAGCTTTACTTTCAGTAGGTACTGCATTTGGGATGATTTGAAGAGTTTTGATTTCACTTCCTATGCAGCATCTTGGTTAATCACAAGCCATGTCTCTTGGCACAAGTGACCTGTTCAGTTTAAGGCATACAGATTTTTTTCAGGGAGATAATTGTAAGAAATTTGACATGTAAAAGGGATGAATCTTCAAAACTCCCTCAGGAGAAGAGCTAACAGTGGACATAAATTTCAGTAGCTTCAAGAAACTCTTTTGTAATCCTCTACACTGCTTTTTGAACAACAATAATAATGTGGAAAATATGGAGCTGTACCATTATCTCAAAGGAGAAAGTAGCAATTTGGAAGAAAAATCAAGCTGATTAGTAAAACAGCGTGCTCTATAATGAGTCTGGAAAGAGAGACAGAAGAGAGAAAAATGACCCTTATGTAACATAATGTTACTTTATCAAGTTCACAGAGGATTAATAAGGGAATATAATGATTTCTCAAACATATTCTACAGTTATATATTAAACCTCCAGACCCACTCTGTGCATGGCTGCAATTAACATATACAGCCTTCCTATATAACAGCCTTCCTCTAAAATCACATGTGGCTTATACAACAGTGAATCATGCCAAAACATCCCTGGTTATGCATCAAGAAAGTAATGAATGCACAACTCTGGGAATGGTGTTGGTGATGTTCTACATTGGAATCAGCAGAGGGAACAAATAACACTGTGGCTTTTTGAGTTCTACGAAATAATGGAAATAGCATCTTTTTTTCCTCCCCTCTGTGGAGTAATGGAACAGTAGATAAACTGTGGAAAACCACAGCTAAATATTTAGAACCCACAAGGAAAAAGTCCTTTGAAGAAATCAAGCAATTTCACTTACAGACTGGGAAGGAAAAGAAAGACAGAAGGTTTGTTATTGTTATTTCTATTTTTAAATATGTATGAGATGCTCAGATACTATTTTGATAGGGGCTACATAAGCACCAAAAGAAAGAATGATAGGATTTTTTTCCATGATGTTCTTGTATCTTTAGAGCAGTTATCCAAGCTTCAGCTTTTAACAGCACCTTTTCTAATCAAGACGTCTGGAAATGTCTCAAAACCATTTCAAAAATCAGTGGACATACTGCAATATAAAACATGACCATCAGGCCATCTGGAGCTATGATGGGTATTTGGAATTACCAGGGATTTCCTCCAAAATGACTACGTTCAGTATCTGCTCCTTTCCCACCATCACATGGTTGATGTTTTTTGTTTAAAGAATGCTCAAAGGCTGACAAGAAAAGTTACTTAGAAGTTTGGAAGCATGTTTGAGTTCATTAAGTAATTATATTCTTTTAATATTCTGTACCTCATTTTTCCCACCTTGAGAAGATTTTACTGTTAAAAGACATTTACTTATCTAAGAGGATTATTAAGAAGCTAATGAGTATTTTAAAAATATTTAACGAAGCCAAACGAAAAGCATGGAAAAATCGTGATTTGAAACAAAAAAAAAAAAGGACAATGAGAAACATACAGGAAAGGAATTGAAGGTTATCTCCAAGCAACAGGACAGAAACTGGCAACATAGTATATACACAAATCCTAGATTCTATTCTTCATTATGCTTAGAAGTAAAACCCCCACAGATGAAGTGCACATATAGTAAGAATGAGTGTTTTAGTGTCACTGTTGATTTCATATTGATCAAACCAGTTGTGTAAGAAATTTAGTGTCCCTCTCCTAAGAAGAAAAAAACCTATTTCTCAGAGTTCTCAGGAGTTAAAGTGATATTCTAAATCACAAGAAAAAGAAAAAAAAGAAAAAGTATTTAAAAAAACCACTGAGAAAGAAGCAAAGATAATCAAGCCAGACATAAATGAAGATAAATCCCCTCAGTTCAGCACCTGTGAGGACTAGACAGGTTGTCTTCATACATTAATGACAAGTCTACTAACCAGTGAGCATATGCAAAACTCAGGTTTGCAGCTGAAAAATCACAAAATCTTTCCTAAATATTAATTTGTTTACATTTCACAGTCCACCAATAAGATTTAACCAGTACATTCTCCAGAAAAACTTGCATTGCTGACTACATCCAGTCACACCTCGCTACAAATGCCAAAGCGGTGAGGCAAGACACCTTGAACTGAAGTCTTCATCCATTTTGGATCCAACCTACTATCTACAACAGAAGTTAAATTTCTGTAAAACATGAAGAATTAAAAAAAAAAAAAAGAGACATTTTTAAGGTACTCGCTCCTGCATCTGAAAGCAGCTTTGCTCAGAAATTATATTTGAGACAGTCCCACCACTTTGCATTTAAGTATCTCTCACTGTGACGTCTTTTTTACTTACTTAGCTAATTGAGCTTTTAAACAACGCGCAGGATTGTATCACTGATCCTGTTTCATGCCCAGATATTTCGGACAGAATGTCCAATGAGTTAGCTGATTTTTTGGGGGTTATATAAAAAAATCACAGAGCTATGCTGGGATGAGCATTCAGAAGCCCTGCCTCCCACCCTGGCACCACCATGCGCACCACTAGCCAGCCACCATTCAGGGCTCCGGTTCTAGCTTAGGTTGTCTGGCCCAGTAATAATGAAAGGCAGAAAAGATTTTTCACTAGGAATTTAGAGTATTTTCTCATTATAACCAACCAGCATGACCAGAAAAAAAGACTCCTGATGCAATCCGTGGGCCTAGTTCTCACTCCCCCGCTGGCAGGGCCTGAAAGACTGCTGGGGCCACAAGCCCCACTGCTCTGGGAGAGGGGGGGAGAATAGGCTAAAACCAGATCCTGTCTGTCAGGTCTTGTATCCTGCCTTCAGCACTGCTCAGAGCTTCATGGTTCAGGGAAAAGCAAACAAACAAACAAAAAATCCCCCCTGCTTCCCCCTTCCAGCACCCGTGGCCTGTGGTGCAGTAACCAAGGAAGCGGCTCGTCTCATTACTGGCAGCCAGCCCTTCAAAAGATGAGGACTGGGCAAGGATAAACTCCCACTAAAATCCCAACTCGTCTTGTTCTTCAGACCAAAACCAGAAAATAGGGCAGGATGGGCAGAATTTGGTATCGTAAGGGCCCTCATGGCTGGAAACAAGGGCAGCTGAGGGTGCTGTGGGGGGAAAATAGTGGCCTGTGGGAGGTCAGTGCACAGAGGGATAACAGTGCTTTTCCAATGGGACTTCAGCAGTGTGCCCAGGGTGTTGATTTCTGCCCACCACAAAAGCAAGTCTTTGGAGGGGGATTTTCTTCTTTCCTTTCTCATAGTCACCCTCAATACTACAGCAGCAGCTGAGAGGCCTTCTCCTGGAAGGAATAATCCCACAGGTCGAGAGGCAAGGGCAGAGGCCAGAGGGCAGGGAAGGTCAGCACTAGGCAGGCATGATGTGGAGTTGCTGAAGCAGGCAGAAGGTCTGTTTCTGAGTCCTCTAAGCCCGGCTGCCAGAAACTTAAGATGCACTTTGGGAGAGCCAGGGACAAGGCTCATGGCAACCTGCAGTAACAGAAAGCTGCTGGCGTCTGTCCTGGGAGTGAGAGCAGGAGCAAGGGGAGGAAAGGGCTCTCTGCACTTTGTCCCTGCTGGTGTTACTGTGTGTTGTTCAGCTTGCAGCAGTGCAGCCTCAATGTGCTTGTGGTTTCTCGTGCAATGAGAATGTGTGCCCAAAGAGAAAGAGAGAGAGAGGAGGTGCCAGCTGACGCAGGGCAAGGGAAGTGAGAATGCTGTAAAGGTTTTGCTCACTGTAAAGTGTGGGTGCACCTTTTCCAATATAGATGAAAGAAACAGTGCAATACCAAAACACTAATTTGCACCAGGCCATCAGAAGTCCTCAACTGTGTGCTCTGCTCTTCTAGGACTTCCTTGGCTTAGCACTTTCACACACAGTCACAAGTCAGAGTGAATCTTTTGCTGTTGATGGAGTCACAGCCCTGTACAACAGACAGCCAGACCTACTGTGTGACTCTGGGTCTCAAGTCCTACAGTTCTTGTAACAGGGATAAAGACCACCATGTTTGTCCACTCAGACTGAGGGTGCACTTCTGGCACTCCTTTAGGATTGTTGTGACCCTGAGAAGGTGCTGAGGGAACTAGTGGGGTCCAAGTGGTTTGTACTACCCCATGCATAAACCAAGGTCTCAAACAGGAATCACTGCTTTCAACTCCAGTCTAACACGTGGAACTTTCTCCTCTCTGTCACCAGATACTTTTCACTGAAACACAAATAACTGGAATTTAATTTTCCTCCATGGAATTTTGTGATTTCATGAGGTTCTGCAGGATGAACACACCATAGATTCATTCTCCCTCTGCCCTGACACCTATTCCTTCCATCAGGCCCGTTCTTTGGCCTTGTCATCACCCTGTCATACAATCTGCTTTTCACAATCTTGAGAAACTTTGGTCACTGCCTTACTAACAGCTCCTACACAAGCCCAACACTGCTAGTAACTGAGCACAAGACAGTGGAGTCAGGCAGCATTTTTGCTCAAAGCCATGTTGGATCTCCCCAGTAAGAGAAGCCAGGCAGACAACAACACAGGCTTCTTGTACCAGATCACGCCAGTAGTCTGCAGCCTGCAAAAGTCAACTCATTCAGAAGAAAACAAATAAAGTTAGTGTACCTAGCCATCTGCAAAGCGAGGGGGACAGAAATATTCCTCTCTTTCCTTCCCTGACAGGGGAGCCAAAGAAACATTGTTACATTGAGAATTTTTTCTGCCTCCTTTTTCCCCCCATATGATTTCATTTATTTGACCACAGTTTCTGGCTAGTAGTAGAAACAAGAATTTAATTTAAATATGTTTGAATCTGGAAGCAAACTTCCTTAGAAAACACGAATGTTTTGGTTTGTGTGTGTTTTGATTTAACCCATTATTTTGCTGCATGAATCCAATCAGAAATCTGAATGTGTCTGACATTCCCAAAAGTTAAAGCTCTGAATCTGTTGCTTCATCTTTAGCAGAAAGAGAAACAGAAACAAAATACAAATAAGGAAATAGGAATTTAAAAGGAAATTTACAAAATATTTTTCTGAGCGTGACTGCTGCATTCCACAAAAATGTGCTACCCGCAGATTTGGAATATCACCACTCCACTTCAGGTCCTGGTTATCAGAGTGCTAATTTTCAGGATGCAAAGGTGAGACTTAACAACTTCATTCAAATACTGCCAAGCACACTGGGATTTTTCTCTATAATTTTTATCATTCAAAGAGTGAAAAATTTTGCTTCTGAAATTAACTCTTTGCCTCTGGTAAGGAAGTCCAAAGAAGCAAATTGGCTGTAGAGGACTCAGAGTCTGCATAGACTGAAAGAAAAAAACATGAAACACAATCTTTTCCTCCAAATGGGCACAGGCAGTGCTGGTTTTGGGTATGGGTAACTTAGGATTTGAAGCTATTTGCTGGCATGTATTTAATCACTATGTTTTTTACTAACTTTTCTGCCTGATGGATGAGGTTTTTTTGTTGAAATGAGGTCACTATGTTTTACCTTTTCCTCCCTTGCTGGGACTGTTTGCTGTGTCAATTCGCATAGCTTGGAAAAATATATGCACATCCTCTGAGCTGCATCCTGGCACCCTAAAGCAAAGCCAGTTTTGGCTTCCTTCACTTGGCAGTAGTGGAAGCTGGGAGCCTTTAGGTGCACAGACTGCCCTCCACTGTCCGTGCACCTCTCCCAGGTCACAGGGGATATTGGGCCACTTTGGCCTTGAAAGTGTAGGGTAATGATGTGCCTCACCAGGGCCGAACTCTCAGACAGCCATCCCACACTGGGGAGTAAGAGGGAGCCTGGGCTTGTCTCTCCTGTGTAATTTCAGAGAGAGGCTCTGGCCCTCTGCCTCTTATCAGCACCACATAATAAACCCTCTGCTCTTGTCATTTCTGTCATTCCTGCTACCCTCCATGGAGGAGTTCTGCATGTGTGCTCAAATCTGCACTTTTTGACCTCCTCTTTCTTTCCAGTTCTCCTCATCCTCTGCACAAATAACTCTACTCTTTCAATAGCAGTTGAAGTAAAACTAAGAATTTCAAGAGAGGGTGGACACCATTGATATGCACCAGCCCAAAACATATCTGCCAAACTCTAGAGTCATGAGCCAGCTGGCCTGGGCAGGGTGGAGAGGGAAGGAGTCCTATGCCAGTACACTGCTCAAATTTGATTCAGGAGAAAGAAGCCTTTAATGTGACAACACACAGAGGGCCCCACTCCGCAGCTACACACAACCAATGTCCCTGGACAGCTTTGATCAGTACACTGTCTGGAATGTGTAAGGTTCAGTATATAGTGACTTCAGTCACTCAGCCTCCCAGGTCAGCGCTGGGAGAAAAGAAGGAAACAAATACAGCCATTTGCTCCTCTGTCCAATTTGAACGTGCAACAATTTATGGCCTTCCCCCTCTTGTCCCTGACCTTTGCTGTAAACTCAAGCATTGTTGTTACCTCCATTAGAACCTTCTGAGTCAGTTCTATTGCCCTCTGAGGCTGGCACTGGCTAAGGACGCACCAGACAGCGCTCTGTTTACATGCAGGCTCTGTTTACGTGGCAGAGACCCAATAACTCATCAACCTCCTTAAAAGCCATGGGAAGATATGAGAAGCAAGCAGAACAATGTTTCTTCTGACCCCTAACTGCTCTGGCTCCACAACAGCAACATGGTGAAGACATTTGATAAAACAGTGGACTTCAGTAAAGTAACTCTTGTCCTTGCCAAACACTAATCTCAGTCCCTTTGTAAGGCTCTCCCTACAGTCTATAGTCATACTCGGACAAGCAGGGTGTTCCACAGCTGAGCACTCTCTGTGCCTTGTCCTGGTGCTCTCCAGTCCCTTGCTTTTTGAGAATTAGAGCCTGGGGAGGTCAGAAGCCCCAATCCCATCAAATGAAGCTGTGGCCGAAAGCCCTAAATTATTAATGTCTTTAAATACTAAGTGCATTTGGGAACCAATTCAGCCTCCAGCACAAAGGCTGTGCACCAACATGGCCCCAAAGGGGTCACAGGAAAAAAACCTCACTAAGGATTGTGAAGCAGCAGTTCTGTTTGCATTGACATGTTTGTCTCTCCTGCGGACAGAGGATACACAGAGTCATGAGTCACTCCATTTGTACGCATGTCCACTCTTTTGCTATTTCAGCCACTCCTTGTCTCTGGGAGACACACAGCAGTCCTAACCAAAGCTCCATTTCATTTACATCCAAGAAGGCAGTCTTGCAAGCTGTGAGATGACCTTTCAGTTATATAGCAAGAGAATCATACCTCCACATCGACAGTTTTACTTGATTCTGTCACTGGAAAGACTGCAATTCATTTATACATCTCTGCTATGCACAGTTTGATATTTCTCTTTAACCACACACCTTTAAAACTAACCTTATTGACAATTTACTCCTGTAAACTTCCATTTTGTTTTTGATTTAGTTTCATCCCTCTATGACATCCTACCTCTGGCTACTCACTACTACCCCAACTGGCCTGTGGATAACAACTCTAACTTGGATCTTGTGCTTATTAACAGTTCGCTGTTTTCACACAGCTTTAATTGTGTTTCAAGAGGAACTGCTGCTGATTTTTGCTCCTGTTTCAACACTGGCCAATGCATGAAATTCCGCATGCTGTAGGAAACAGGAAGAAAGCTTTAACTTCAACTGTTTACAATGAACATGCACAAACAACACTATCAAAGTACTGATCCTCCTGTTTACCTCCTCCACACCTCAATATTTCTGTTCTCTTTTTCTGCCCTTCTGGGAATGAATCTCTTTCACTTATGCCCGTCTCTCTCCCACACCCACAGGCATGCACTGATTTGTTATTGCTAGGTCACTAGTGATTAAAGCTCTGGATACAGTAGTTTATTGCAGGGTTGTCCCTGGCTTCATAGACTGTTTGCTGTTTTGTTATCATAGTGCTGAAGCCTCATTCTTGCAGTTTGCTGCCTTTCACACACACACACACATGCACGCACGCACACACACCACCACCACCACGGCATATTTAGTTTGAAATGGCCAACACAAAAATTGACTCGGGGTTTGCAAACAATTTGAAAGGGAATGAGGGAAAAGCGGGTTATAGATCCTGCAAATGCAGCCTCTCTGCCCTGCCTGACTTCTCTGAGTGTTTGCCATTTTTCCTGTGGTACTGGAATAAAAAGCTTAAAGTGCCACAAAAGCTGCATGACTGCTTTGCTTGGCTGCAGAAACTCAGGCACAGCATATTCATCTGGGAAGCTGCTAGCTGGGGGAAAATCACTGGTCCCTTTTGGCTATACAGATTTTGACAATAACTTTAACAAGTTGGCTTTCTGAGCAACGGGCAACAAACACAAAGAACTGAAAACCTCTAAAAATTATTATGGATGTATTTACACTTATCAAGTATAAGAGCAAGCCCCTTCTCCTGAAATGTGTTTCAGGCCCCTTAAAAAAAAGGGGGATTTCAAAAGCAAAGCTCACAGCAGACAGAATTTCCGTTCTATTTTGAAAAGTCCTGTGTATACCCCTACTGCATTCCTCTTCTTCCCCCTCCCACTAAAAAAAAAAAAAGAGCAAACTTCTGGGCATAGCTTAAAAGCCACAAAACCTCCTCCATGTGTGCATTCTCCAGCCCCATTGCAGATTCTTGGAGTTACATAAAACTGGGCAGTTAGTGATTCTGGCAGCTGAAAAGTTACAAAGTTCAGGGGCTGAGGAGGGCGTGGGCCAAGCTGAAGTTTTCCAGAGAGCTGTACCAAATGGAGCAGGGAAAAAACGCTTCTCTTTTGACTCAGGAAGGTGGAGTTAAAAGCTCCGAACCTTAAACAAATTTCTGGGAATTTCTCCATTCTCTGTTCCCTGTGAACACTGGTATTGGTTGCGCTGGTTATCAAGAACAATTCAGATCTTAAAAAGAAATAAATGACTTTCTGCATGTGGCAATGCAATGCCTGCATAGTGACACAGCAGAAAATGATGTGCTCCAGTTACCCCCTGTTAGTCAGAGCTGTGTGAGCCTTCTCCCTTATGAACTAGCAGCGTGTTTCCATTTACAACTGGATGGTTGATGCATAAAAATGAAATTGAAGTGCATCATGTAATAAACTGCTATCAAATGTGCTAGCTTTCAAACTAGCTATCAAATGTGCTCCAAGTCAGCACATATACACTAGAAAATGATTTTGTGTTAGAGCATCTGTTTAATGGAATGATGCTAAATTTAACTGTTATATTTAAATTATAATAACTCCTCAGATTTGGACTTAAAACTATCCAGCTAAGAAGAGTCATGCTTCTTATCTTAAGTGCTAAATAGTGTGTTAGCTAGCACATGTTGTAAGATGTTGGAAATTTTCAGTGTAAGTAGTCCCAACTGTGTTTTAAAACACCCTGGCTAGTCAGGCTTAATTTTCTACCTCAAGACAGGGTTTTAAAATATGCTTGCAACTGTGACCAGCTGTGATCACACTAAGGGCAAAACAGCCTTTAACCATGTGTTAGTCAATAAAGACTGGGATATTGTGTCTAGCTCACTGCATACAAGAGAAGAAAGACGTTTGCGAGCTGAAGTGAAGTCCAGCAGGAAATCCTAAAACGGTTAGGAGCTGGCATATAAGAAAGGCTGGGAGAGCTCAAATTCTTCAGTCTAGAGAGGGCTAAGACAGGAGAGTTTGTATAAGAAGACAGAATATTTGAACTTCATTATTTTAAAGAATATGTTGATTAAGGAGCAAAATTTAGATGCTTTTCAGAAGACAATTTGTCCACTAGGATCTGGAATTTCTCACTGCACACTGGATGAAAACCAGTTATTTGATTTTTGATTCTTTTTTTCTTGTTTGGAAACCAGCCTAGATTACCTGGAGAAGAAACCCTGTATATAACACATTACCAGCTACTGCAAAGAACTGATTCATATAGTATTAACAACAGAAATTTGTTTTAAAGACTGACTTTTCTGCTTGGTGTCATCAGTTCTCAGTGAAATAGGCATAGCAAGGTCGACTCTGTTTACCTATTAAACTATGAACACAAAAGGCAAACTTCTCTAATTCAGCATGGAATCAGTCAACTAACTAAATAAAGTAACTACTTATGTGCAACGTGGTCTTGGTCAAGTCACTCAAAAGCTTACCACTGGAGAGTATGGTTCTGCAGCAGTCAATTAAAGTAACAGTTGGCTTATGTAGTACAGCTCTGGCTATGCATTCCCATTCTTCCCTTACACCAAACACCACACCTTTTACCAAGATGTTTCTCTGATCTAGGTCAACATAAAGCTCACCTAACAAAAATTAACATGGTCTTTGGTACAAAACAGGATCATAATAGCTAAAGCTATAGGCAAGAAATAATATTTAATTTCAATTTCCCATTTCATTTTAGCTACAATTTTCCCCAGATTTGGGAGTTGTGGGGGTTGTGAAGTTTTGGAAGATTCAATAAAGTGATCATTCTTATAGGCAAAATAAAATTTTCACATGCTTTCTCTGTTACTGCCAGTTCATATCCCGTAGGAAAAAACTGAAGTGAAAATTAATGAAATTCAGTAAATGTTTGCTGGAAAACATTTTCTTTGTAATGAAAATATAAGCATGTCATAACAATACGTAGAATGTAACACAGAAAGTATTTCAGCTATTTTTTATTGTCTTAGAGAACATTATGTAATTTGTTACTTAGATGTCATTAAGCCTAAAAAAAGAAAAAAACGAAAGACTAGACATACCAAATAAAAATTATTAAAAAGCGCCTTTCCCCCGCCTTGTAGGATCCAGGGTTCTGACCCTGCTAAGACCCTCAGTCTGTCAAATTCTAGCTGCACCAAAGCTCTTGCCCTCTGTGCTTGAGTCCCCTTGCAGACTGCAGTGATCTGCACAAGCCAATTTTCTTCCTCGCTATCTGGGATCCGGCAATGGCCCCCTGCAACTTAACTGCTCTCCCCACCAGCCTTTTCTCCAGGCTGTGTGTTGACCTGGCAAATGCTTCTAGCTGTAAGGAGATGAAAAGAAGGTAAGGAAAAAATGGAAAAAAAAGCACAAGCCCTGCAGATGAAAGTCTGAGGTAGTGTTTTCCTTTCCAAAGTGCTGCTACATTCCCATAAGCTTGTGGTTTCCTGCATTCTGTTAGAGGGCTTCTTTTCTTTTTCTTTTTCCTTTTTTTAAAAATCCTTCTGGTGATATCTGAAGAGGGAAAATGTCCAGCACTAACAGGAGGCCTTTTGTTCTATTCGTTTCTAAGTGGACTTTAACCCAGTTACTACAGACTGAGTCACTGTAGAAACAAATAAAATAAAAGCCCTCTGTTTTGTCCCTCTGGACAGGTCAGGGACATGTTAAGTTCTGTTCTCCCTTTCCTACTTTTTGGAAGCAGTACCAGACCTGCCATTGCACTGCAATAATAATGAACATAGTTTATGGTTGTTCTTTTTATATGTCCTGGCAATCCCTACAGAGCTGATATTCCAATAAAGCTAGCATTTCATTAACGAAATAAACGCACAAGGGGCATATCTTTGGGTAATGAGATGAAATTAAATGAGAGAAAGGCTGGCTATCAGGAACTGGTAAGATATGAGTAAGTGTGACACATAAAGGTGCATATCTGAGCTATTTTGGTACCTTGTCAGATCTCAAATTTTTAATGACTCACAGCAAATAGCTGTTTCTGAATATGACTGTAAGATTCATTCACTCTCTGGCTGAATTTTAGGCTGGGTCTGAGGGTTGAATTTCAGTCATTTGTTGCAATTCTGATTGCTATGACAAGTCACCATACATCAATTTTAGGGTAAATCATTATCTATTTAGATTCCAACCACCTAAATTAAACATCTAAAAGAAAAGCATCCTGGGGGATACTGATCTCTGGAGGGTCTGAAAAATCTGTGCACAAGAGGATTGCTCCTCCTCTTTTCCCCTTCCTTCATCAGCCAGCTTTCCCTGAAAATCTTTTTAACTCTTTAGCGTCCCCTTAATTTTTGAGCTCTCAGCTCTGGCAAAACTCCTGCCTGTTGAGGCTGACAAGTGCAGGAGCTGGCTATAAGCTTGCTTTCGCCCCTCTTTTGTGCCCTTGCTACAGCTGGTTACACAGTTGCTTATCTAAAACCGCTGTTTTTTTCCAACCGCCCTCTTCCTTGTCCAGTTTGTTTTTAAGGTAGGAAGTTTTAGACTGGGGAGAAGTTAGTAGGGGGAAGAAGTACTAGTAGGAAGTACTTAGTAGCAGTAGAAATATGTTTTTCAGTTGAGCAATGGGTTGTCACATGAAGCTAGGTCAGAGAGAAACTGCAGCACTTAAGGGAGAGGATTTTGTACAAAAACATGACTGTGCAGTGCTGCATGGAGAACCAGACACAGGTAAAACCAAGACTGTTCTGGGCCATGGGTGTGAGTCAGTAGTTTCATATGTGGCTAGTACCCCACTGGGCATGGGAGGACAGGGAGCACAGGGCCAGAGGACTGCACTGATGCCAGAGCTGGGGTGCAGAGTCAGGACTGAGCTCAGTACTATGCCAGGCCTCCTGCTGCTCCCTTTTCTCCCTTCTATTTCATGCAAAACTGTTATCTTACAGTCACAGCACTCTACCTGGCACAAATGGCATCTGTTCCCACACCTGCTCAGACCTGTGTGGAAATACTGCCCTAGGTGCTGAGGTTTGCTTGAGGTACTTTGGTCATGCCTCCTCCTCCCGTTTTAATTTCTTGTGCCAGTTTTGATACCCCTCTACTCTGAAACACTCCCCAAATGGTTGGTGAACCTCTTATGCTGTGCCAGAAGGGAGTTTCTTTTAGCTTTTCACTCTTATTAAAAGAGTAAAATGCAAACCAAATGAAAATTGAATGATGAACTGTTACGCTATTGACTTCTTAACACACTGCATTATGTCTGCAGGAACTTACGAGCAAGAGCCCAGCAAAGGTTCCGTGAACGTGGTGCTATTTAGTATCATTATTCTTACTTAATTATCTTTTGATATATTTTGCAACAGCCATAAGACACCAGAATCTGGTCCAGGTTTAGCACAATTTGGGAACATAGGTTGTTGCATTACTCTTTCCTTGTTAGAGTAACAGCAAAGGAAACAAAGACAGACACTTCCTTTACCTTTTTTCTTCCTATTACACTATCAGTGTTTCACTGGAATGGTCCTCATGTCACTTGGGCTGATAGTAAACATGGAAAAGAGATTCTATCCCAACTAGAGATCTGGATGGGTTTCAGAGCTTGTCAAGAGCAAGCAAAGCAGCAAAACATTCTGAAGTTCACATAGCAGATTCTTTGGAACAGTTTCCAAGCAAATTTATGTTCATTTCTTGGCTGAATACTACTTGAAACTGAGCTTAGTATGGTGAACATGGGGAAAAATTTGTGATCAGCAGAAGCGAAACATCTGTTTTAATGGAGACAACTGAACTCCAGATGCTGTCAAAATCACATAATTCTAGAAGTGCCAATCTCTTTGTGGGTTGTTCTGAGAAAGGTCATGTCACTGAACTCTTGGTGACTGAATGGCTTTTGTCCTGGAAAATTCACTCCCAGATGTGCAGTGCATGCTGGAGTTTGATGCAATTTGCTTTGTTAACTTAGGCAGGGGGAAGAAAGATGTCACAAAGAGACACTACTTTATGAGAGTAAGCTGGTCTCATAGATCCTGCATGACTTGTGTTTGTTTTCAAGCTGTCAGTGAGATAATAAAACACCTTTACCTCAGCCTGGTTGGCTCACAGGAGTGGCATTCTTCGATACAGGTCCAGTTTAGAAACCAGAGTAAATGCTGACACTGTCTTTATGTTCCTCTGGAGGACATCATGCTGAGAGAAGTACTGACCTAGGTTGGTGTTAGAGCATTATTCCATGCCAGCAAATAGCATAGACAGATGGTAAACATTTGAATCTCTTTTTAGTATAGAGTTCTTTCCTGGTTCTGAGCAGGAACAACGGGGCTCCTCAGTCGTTCTTTTGCCTCTTAACGTTTGAGTCCCTGACACCAATAAAATGCTGACCATCAATGTGAGAAGCACTGTAATGCTCTCATCACGTGTCATCTGTTTCCTTCTCTGTTTCACACATTGAGTCTGTAGGCCGTGTTTGTGCATGTGACAGAGGGAGGAGGAATGAATGACGCATGATCCGGGAGTTATGGTGAGACGACGTGCACCTGCTTTGGGACACAACGGCGTGGCACAAACGAGTGTAGTGCATTTGTGTGACATGGAGGTACATGGCTATGCATACTGCTTGGCAGCTCTGTGAAGATGGCAGTGGAGCTGATTTTCTTTTGTAAGAGTTGTTCCCCCTGCCATATTTTTCTTTTTTGATCACAACTCTACTATTACTTTGCAACATGGTAAGATTCTCAGTGAAATATCTTTTCTTGACACTATAGATAGGAAAGTCTAAGAATTTTCTGATGCAGAGTCAAAATGCACAGCAGTGACCTGCAGCACATTATATATAAATTGATTAGAAAAATGTGTTTAAGCAATAGAATAATATAACTTGCATCCATCTGTCATTCAAGAAGGGATGCACAAAAGAATCTGTCACTTAATTCAGTAGGGTGATCAGTGGGTCTGCCTGGGAACGTACTTATTTACAAAAGGACACATTATGGCTTTAGAGCTTGTTGGAGTGAAGCAGGCTTAAATGTGAGTGTGCATATGAATTGTTCTATTTTATAACCTGTAAATTCCTCTTTCTGATGTACTCCACCCTCCAGTGACCTTTTCCTCAGAAATTAACCTAATCCTCACATAAACTGAGCTTCCCTGATTCATCATTATCACAACAGCTGTTTTCTACCTATTTGTCCTGAGCACAAAACTTCAGTTACCCTTTTGTTTTTTTAACTGCTGAAGTCAGTTTATGATGAGTTTTACTAGTTGCTTACAACAGGTTGCACTGCTTACATTGTCAAGTATGAGGTCTAAAAAGATTTTGTATGAACAAACAAAATAATAAAAAAGTGAATAAAGCAATTTGAGCAGAAGACTGAACTTCTACTAAGATTTTTCACAGCAGATTCATTGGTTTCCAGCTGATGAGACAGACTTTCAGCTCTTTGCTGGCTTTATTCTCCCGTGATCTGAAGGCATTTGGATAGTGCATTTTATACCAATTGGTTGTTTTCTCAGAGTCCACGCAGAGGTCGGGAGAAAGGAGAGTATCTTTCTTGCTAATGTTAGCCAGACAATGGCAGCTTAACTGTAAAGCCCCCTAAAAGAGAATAAGCCTATTGTGTCCCCAGTGTATTTCCCACATTTCAAAGGCCACTAAGTAGCACCAGCATCTTTGCCTCTGGTTTGCTGAGAACACAGACTCCTATGCTTATTAAATGATGTTTTTCTCTAATGATTTGAAACAAAAAAGGCACACACATAACAAAACCAGAGATGTGCACATTTAAGGCTTCTCCTGCCATAAGGTCAAACACATGAAAAGACACAAAAAAA
>VWYI01016935.1:230-28562 GCA_013399455.1 Anthoscopus minutus | reverse complement strand
AAAAGAGTATGGCTCCAAGATATCAGAGTAGATCCACTTGCCCATCTCTCCCACACTGGCCCTTACTCTATTTTCTGCTGCGAGAACCCCCGCTTCCCGCACAATTAAGATCGGCACCAATGGCATTTCTGCTGCTGCTCCTTCCACTTGGCTTCACTGCTGAGAAAGGAGCTTGTTCGGCGGGGAGGCGGGCACTGCTGCTGAATAGTCTCTGAAGCATTCATTATCTCCTGCCTAATTACATGGCCGGCATAGTGGTGGTGTTGTGGGAACATTGCATCACATTAATCAGCAAGGGGATGTGCCAAGATGAAAGGGTCCCCTTGTGTCTGCTCTCTGCTGTGGAAAATGGGCAGGAGGGTGGGGGAAGGAGCAGAGTATTTATCAAGTGGCAAGTAGGAAAGGCACAGCGGGTGCACCCCAGCTTGGCCTGGCCAAGCCGCCATCTTCCCAGGTCAGTGCTTTTGTAGCAAATACCCCTTTTGTGCTCATGCCTGCTGATAGATCAATAGCTCCAGAGGGTAAAATCCTTCACCACAGCAGAAGTATGAGCAAGAGCTGCAAGACAACACACCGTTTGATTGCTCCAGGAAGGATTGGGAGCTGGTCCTCCATAGCCTGTCCTGCCCTTAGCCCACTGTAATTAGGAAGAGTTTGAACAGGCTCAGATTCAGCTGTAACCTGGCCACAAGGCTTCACATAAAGTCACTGTCCCTCAAAACACTCTCCAAATGCATTCGTCTCCAACTGTCTCCAAGTCAAATGTTAAACAGTAGTTGTGATGGGGCTCCTGAATTGAAGTCAAGGTGGTAAACAAAAGCAAAAATTTAATTTCCCAAAGCCTGCTGGTGAGAACCCCAGTTCACCCCATAGTATGAAATTTAAATGGACTCTTGAAATCTGAGAAGAGATCTCATTTCCTCCTATCTTTGTCCCACTTGCAGGACATTTGAAAGGCTTTGTAAGGCTTTGCATAGATGCTTCTCTGTGTGTTGGTGCTGGGGGGAGGGTTGACGTATCTACACTGTTGTTTGGCACCCTGCAAAATACTGGGTCAGACTAGAATACAAAATGACAGTCCTTGGCTGAGCTGCTTATTGCTGTGAGATGGAATAGCAGAGCTCTAGAGTGAATGAAGAAAAGTAATGGAAAAATTAAGACACAACAAATGCAGTTCTTTGCATTCGTTAACCTCTCCCATTCACTTTTGATTCAATCAGTTCACATCAACCAATTTAGAGTTAAAATCCTCCGAGGACAGGCAGCAGCTCATGCTCTACTCTTTTCCTATTTGGCTTCCTGCAGGCCTTCTGGCCATGGCTTTTCTGCACTTGAACTGTGCTTCAGGTTGATTTCAATTGCTTGGAGTGGAAGTGTCTTGCCACCAAACCCCACTGTTTTTGTAATGCATCTGGCTTATTAATGCAGGCTCTTAAAGCCACTTTGGAAGCAGATTTACTGGGATGCAGATAAGTTTATCTGCCACAAAGTAGGTGTGAATGCCAGTTACTCCTGCAGTGACTGTTGCCAAGTCCTCTCACTGGTATCCCATGCTGTTATTCGGACAATTGGGGCAGCCTGCTTATCTGTGTGCCACCTGTTGTGCTGGAGTCACCCTGACCCAGTGCCACCTTTCTATTCAAATACTAGTGCCTAGTCAGGTGGTGTTCTTGAGTTTCAGCACACAGGGGGCATCACTTATGTAAGGCCAGACAAGCCTATACTAACAGATTTGACTTCATTGCCCTCTGGTGAGAGGAGTATATACAACAGGGCCTATAGTGGCTTTTTTTTTTTCCTTTTTTTTTTCCTTTTTTTTTGGACAACAAATAGGACTTGCCTTGATTACAAGCGACAGTCAAACTGAGGAAGGGGAAACTTCCAGTTATCTTGTCACATATAACATAAATGGAGTTTATGGAGTACGAGGGAACATTTAATATAGCTCAGCTCCAGGTATCTTGGGCTTTTAATGATGACAGCATTACTCTGGTTTCCCTCTACTTCTTGATCTTTGGGCACAAGAAAAAAGAATGTGATAGTTTAAATCCAACATGAGGACTGCATGATCAAGGAGCTCACTTAGTTCCAATGCCACAATTCCTGTTTTACTCTGGAGATCCACAGTAGCTAAGAGCATAAGAGCATTGTTTTCACATTTGCCAGGTTTGAACAGAATCCTTCCCCTGTCAGTTGGCCACAACATCCTTTAAACAAATTAAATTAGTGTATATGCACTTTCCAGCTCATCTCCTCTGTTAAGTGTTTGGTTGACCACCCTGCCTTGAACGCAAAACTCTTGGTACTTAATTAATCTTTCCCTCAAGACACTAGGACAGTTGTGCTCTAGCCATCTCCTTCTAAACTGAGAGACAGAAATTCCATAAGATGGAGAATATTTTTCCAGGCCCACACTCATTAAAGGTTGATAAAAACCATGGGACTAGAATTCTGACCTCAAGACAAAGCACAGTTTTACCCCCAGCGGTATTAAGGCTACTATCGGAACAACAACTAGCTGTCCCTTTCATCTCACATTTGCCTGACAAAAGTGAGATACTAAACTTTGACCACTGCAATGTACCCTGCACTAAAACTGGCCAGTTTACATTGGAGGAAAAAAGGTAGAGAGATAACATAGTGAAAAACTCTATCTAATCCAACAGATCTATCCAGTCTCTAATCCAACAGATAGATAAAAAGACAAGCAGGGGGAAGAAATCCTACTACATGATACAAAGGAGATAATGACAGAGAAATGTGTCAGACTTTATAATTACTGTTAATGAGGTTAATCTAAGGGCAACTAAAACTGTGGGAGAATATGGTGGCTTTGTGATCAAGGCCTTTTCTGAAATACAAGAGTCTTCTGCAGTCCTCAATCCTAATACCTCTCCCCTTCTGGAACACCCACTGTCCTCCAGCATAGAAATGTCTCCTGTTCTCACAGAGCGGCCCAGCAGTGTGCAGTTGTCATGCCTGCCCACAAAGGCAGTGGTTTACCACTGGCAACTTGCATCCCAAGCAAGGAACAGGTTTGTCTCCTGCTTGCATTAGCTCCTGACTGCACAGGCACGAGCTTGTGTGTGCAATTCAGTTTAATTTGAAAGTGTCTTTTGACTTGTCTTTCATTACCATTGCCAGTTATTCCAGGACTTGAGTCAAACCACTGGGAAGACCAAATACAGAAGCAGCAGATGAAGAGCTCTAGAAGAGGCCTAGAGTAAAAGCCAGTTCAGTCTCCATATCCTCTTTTTAATGTGCCTCACTCACTGCCATATTTATAGTGGCTATGCAGGACATTCCTACAGCACTTGTGTGTAGTAAACTCTGTGCAAATCATAGTGTTTCTACCAGTTTTGGGAATGTAAATTTGAAACCACTCTTTTTTCTAGAGGCAGCAGAAAGGTGATGGTACAAAACAACCATGGGAATTGCTTGTTTTGACAAAAAAATTCATTGCTTCTGAAGAGGAAAATTAACCTTGCAAACATTCCCCCTTCCAGCAGAGAGAAGGAAAATGAGGCAAGGGGCTGCTCTACACAAAGCTGTCCAGCCTTGAAATGGAAGTCTGTCCAAAGGTCTACGGGCCACTGGGGCACATCTCCAAAGTTCACAACAAATTCCAACACAGTTCAGATCTGTTCACAGTTTCACCCCCACTCTTCACGTGACAGCTTTCTTTACAATCCCACAGTACCTCTTTCTCACCTGGAAATATCATCTCTGGCTGTTTTATTTCCTTGTCTTGGTCTCTGGTTTCCAATGGACTGTTAACTGAGAACCTCTTTTTTCCCGTGTATCTATGTTCCTGTTAACCCTACTTTACATATTCTATGACAAAAAATAAAATCAAACCTCAACTGCATGAAAAAGGACTCAAGCAATTTGATGGTAACTTCAGCGTTCATGCCTATCTCTCACAGGTGCCAAAGGTGATGGGAATTTTAGTAATTCAATAGATAGATAAGATATGTGAGGTTATTTGATTTAGTATTTGGCTGTATCATGTTTCTAATGCAGCTAAAAAATGTAAAGATTACACGATACCTTTCTTTAGGGTAAGTGAAACAACTTCTAAAGCAATGTTCATTGCAGGTGTGATTATAATATTTTTAAAACTTTGCTCCAAGTTCTGTTTAAAGGAAGCTCTTATCCAACAGCTCTCTGGTGAATTTTAAGTAATTCTCCTCCCTCCACATGCCCATACTAACACCAACAGAGCTTACAAGGAAATCCCAACAGGCAGACTGTTACTCAGTGTATTTCTGCATTTCTAAGGCTCATCGACCTTTCTTTTGTCAGATAAAAGCTTCCCATCTCTTTAAGCCCTTCATTCTTGCAATAGTCCCACAGAAAAGTTGACATCCTTGGCAAGGAGAGTGAAAAGCAGATTGTCCACCCTTCCCAATAGGCCAGGCTGGAGTTGTTTTAGCCTGTTTAAATCTCTCTCCTATTTATATGCTAATGTTCTGGTATCAGCAGAAAGTATAAACAGTGTTGTTTACAGCTCCCTATAGTCTGTGAGCACCAAGCTGCCAGGAGAATACTGTGTACTGGGCGAAGAGATATATTTATTGAAGTTAAAATGGCCACTTCTAAGACCATGAGAAACAAAACTGTAAAAGTGCGGTGTCAGCCAACAATATAACATACAAAACAGGACTGGCAAAAAGCCATTAGCCAGGGGGTTAGCCATAGACTCTGGGGAGCTAAGAGATTTCTTACTTAACAGGGAAAGATCTGGGGAGGCCTTCAGTACAGAGATCTCTGAGAAAAGAGAGCATCAAGTTCCTTGGCAAGGCAGCTTACATGCTCCATTTGCTATTATTGCAGATTTTTGTTCGTGGACAATGGCTCGAAGCTTGCCTCATAGGTCTCCTGGACCCTGAAGTGAATGAAATACTCCTAAGGAAAACAGCATTGTCTAAAGCATCAAGCACAGGAATTCTTGAGTTTAGATCATGTCTCTTCAGTTTGTGTTGACTGTTCACCAGTAGAGGACTAGGTCTTAACAGTAACAGCAAAACCAGGCAGCAGTAAGGCTGTATAACAAAGATGTTTGTGAAATGTCAAGCTCTCTGAACATTAGGGCACAGAGCTTGTGTCTTCTTTATGCTAGTCAACAAAATGTTGACAACTGCAATGGCACTCCCTGTTCAAATCCAGGGAAATACCTCTCCCGTTAGCAACTAAATAAAATGCCATTAAATATTTTAATGTTTTAAAAGAATTCTCGTTTACCATAATGTCTGCTACATGCAATTCTCACACAAATGCAATTACTGAAAAAAGATGCCAAACTGGTTGACCTCACAATCCTTATTGTATGGTTTTCTACTGAAAGTCATGAAAAGATGGGGCAATTTAACTTGTGTTCTCCTACTGTATATATTTCAGTTCTCACCAAGAAAGAATCAGTACTCTGCTTTCAGGAGGAAAAATGCAGGGTACTTCAGTGAGGGCTTTTGTGAGCCCAGGCCACATAGGCCAGCTCATCCAGTGCAAGCACTGACAATACTGCATTCTTTTCTCATTAAAGTGGACCCAGAGGCTGGACAACCAGTCCTGCTTGTCTCCATGATCCAAAGCCACATCACATCCACCAGTACTACTGACTGTCTTGCTGGGCAGTCCCATACAAGGTACCAAGACAGGACTGAGTCTTCTTTTTAGCCCTCACGGTCCTGCTAAACCAGTGCAGAGGCACCTGGGTAGGACAACATGTAACTGCTTGGCTGTTACTCGAGAAGTATACATACACTGCAAATAAAAAGAAGTCCTCTACTCAGTAACTTTATATCAGCACCACTAGATTGCTGAAAGGGTAAAATGCCAAGGGGACCACTTGCAATGGCATTGTGCCTTGTCAGAGCAGCACAATCACAGAAGGAGTTTGAGCTGGTGAACAATGACAGTATTACAGTGGAAAAGATGTGCTTTTCTTCCAGTGGGAATTCAGTTGCTAAGCGCATCAAGAGGATTTACAGCAACCCTTTGCTGTAATAACTAAACATAGGCCTGCATGAAAATCCCACATTTGGCTGTGGCACACTGGCTAAACTACTCTGTCTCCTTCTAGTTGTATGTTCCCAAAGAAGGAAACAGTTCATTTCTGCTACTATAGTACCTCTGAAATTAAGTACTAGTCTGCCAAATTTTCCAATGCAGAAAATTTCTCTGTCTTCTGAGTTAATCTCCATGTGGTCATATGTCAGTATGTGCCCATACTACTTACATAATCTTTCAAAGAAACCTAATCTAACCAGTCTTGAGCTTTGAAGTTTTGTAGTACAATGGTAAAGGGTTAAGACTACCTAGGCTGCATCAGGTACCCTGCACATTACATTGTGTATTTTGCAGGATTACAAGTGCTTATCAACAGAGCAAATAAACCAGCTCAGTACTTTTATTCTACTCAAGACTGTCTGAAATGTGTTAGTTTCTAATAACCAACTGCTATACCACTAAACCAGGTAGGGATGATGCTTGTTGGAGTCATTTTGAGCTCCAGCAGGAACTTCTAAATTTCCTTAAATTAGTTATTAAATTACTGTTTGTGAAGTACCAGCAGTGAGAATATACAAGCAGCTCCATAGCAAGGGGTTAACTTTTATGTAAAAGGCATATTGATTAAAACCACAATAGGAACAGTGAGAGACATCTTAAATCTGAAGCCATGAGTTGGGATTGTCCTGTTTGTATTTTTGGCATCTGTGTCTGAAAGATGACGAAAAGGCACAAAAGTGTTTTGAAGAGTAGCTGGGTGTTTTGGTCAAAGAGAAAGCTGACACATCTAAAATTAGGTAGAGAGAACTGTAGATGTACTTCTTAGAGATGCATCTACAGAAATAATAAAAAGAAGAGGCTAGAATGTAGTCTTACATAATTCATTGCTGCTTGGACATGGGCCGGGAGGGAAGAATGGAAAAAACAGTCCATAAAGATGCCAATAGTTTCTAAGCAGAAACATCTGCTGAGGTCTTAAAAACGGTCAGGCCTGCAGCAAGCTCAGCAACAGGAAAGTCTGCAGTTGATCACTCCTACCCTCATCAGTCCCATGAGCTCCCACCCCTGGGACCGGATCAGAGCTTGGAAGATAGCTGACACCATGAATCAAACACAGCTCCTTTCTTAAAGGGGAAAAGGGGAGGAACAGAGAACCAGGATGGGCATCTGGGGAATACAAATTATTTTTTGGAATGGAGGTATTAAGGAAGAGTTACAAAAGAATAAGGGAAAAGGGAGACCCAGTGGCTTATCCATTCTGTCCCATGGGGTGCTCATGCACTGAATTTCCATTGCACTGTCCAGTCTAATTTTATATGTCTCAAGCAAAAGGCCTTGCTCCCCTTGGGAGGCTATTGCAAAATCTCACAAATCATCTTTGCCTTTTACATGACTGCCTCTTCCTTTGTGATAGTTCATTCAACTTTGTTTTCTCTTAATATTCAGCAGTGCCCCTAGACATACCAGTTCCAAACAGCAATTTCTTCTTCCTGAAAGCATTTGTCCGCCTTTGCTGCCTTCTCTCAAGAAAGAAGTTATCTTTAAAATATCTGTGGAGACTGTATTTTGTTCATCTCTGCAGGATCTGCATCTGCCAACAGGAGGGGAGCATGGTTCTAATGGATATTACAAGGCTCAGTAATTGGGGTCTCAACCGCTATATTACAGGAGATGTATACACTGGCAAAAGTTCTTATAAAGAACAATTTGGAGCATTCTCTTTCCCATCTCTAACAATTTCAGGTGCCAATTTGACTAATTGCTTATGTTAAAGTTTCTTACAGAATGTGAACATGTATTGACCCAGAAGGTCAAACTTCAATCAATGACAATAAAAGTTTTAACTACTGGTCCTTAGGTGGAGGTTCCCTTCTTGTTGCAAATGCAAAACTCCAGCAGCCTGCCATATCTGGGAGTGGCCATATCTAGCAATGAATTTCTGAGTTTGCATAGGATTATACTTTACATTTAGTAGTGACTGAAATACCATGCCACCTACTCTTCATTTCTCAAAAAAGAGTAGTATTTCAGTGCTTGGTACTTTGAAAGTAATTACCCTGGACTTTTGAAAATCTAAGCAAAATCTTTTTGCCCCCTTAAACTAATCACTACCATTTTCCCAGCAATCGTTGTTCTATATAAATTTAGACTGAAGGATCAACATATGGCTTACACTGGAACTCTTGCTGTGAAATTATCCAAGCAGTCCACAATCAGCACCTCCATAACAGTAACAGAAGTGAGCAGAGTAGTGGTTAAAGTGTTCAGATGTTCAAAAACACACTTTGCAGTTCTCAGTCTTCATCAGTTTTCAGATTTTGACCTGCTCTAGACCTGCACTCCGAAATGGCACAGTGTGGTTTGCTTCCTTCCCAAGTTCTTATCACTGACCATTGAAGAAAGCTTGCTGCTCAAGGAATCTCTTCCAGCCTACTTGGTCCCCCGCTCTTCTTCCCCCCCTTTTGCTTTTTTTTTTTTTTTTTTTATTTGATTAGCAGCTTTGAATAAGAAACTATGGCACTATGTAAAGCTCCATTTATCAGTCTGTAAGATATTCTCCACCTTCATACTTGCTTTCTGGCAATGTCCATAAACATTGTATCAGTGGAAGACTTTGTCATAGTGAACTTGTTCATATTTATAGTTGTGAAGTCAGCTGGGTAATTTAGTGTTAATGGTGGGACAAATAACATTACTAGAAGTAGTGGTATTGCACAGTTTTTCATGTCATGCAGCTCAAAATTACTGGTCAAAAGGCCTTATCAGTAGCTTGGCTTTCCTTTCAGGTGTGGAGCAAAGTTGTCACACTGCATGTGAGGCACTGGATGACTTCAAAGACTGAGAAACAAAAAGGCTTAGAAAGCGTCTTGCATCCTGCTATTGCTCCTGCAGATTTTACCCAATCTCAACCAGCTGCCTACATCCAATCTGGTCTCATGAAGCCCCAATTCCCTGCAGGTCCTCTGGCAGCACACAAGAAGGGAATGGTCTCCATCAATGCAGGAGTAAAGAGTACTTTTAACTCAATGTTAAGCCTCTTAAAAAATGAGCTGAGGTTCCTCTGAGATTTTATTAAATCTGCCAGCCTGTGAAATACTGCCCATTGGATCAAAGACACAATGCACCCTTTCTTAGCTTGTGCTGATCTCTTCATGGATCTCCAAAAGGCAGTAGGGCTGTAATGTCTCGTTAGCTAAGTCATTAAATACAAGGAACTGAAAAATTCACCAGAGACCAAGAGTCAGGATGGGACTTTGTCATCCCTTCAGGAGCACAGCATCTGACCCTTTTAATTCATCTTCCCTTCCTTCTTCCCCAGTACACTGGGAACTACTCACTGTTGCTGATGTATAAAACCCTGCCTCGACAACTACTAAAAAGGGCAGCTCCATGCTGGCATTGATCCTTCCTTCATCTCACTGCATTCTTTGTCTAAGAGAACACAGGCAGGATTAGAAGGCGGTTTAGAGTGCAACCAGGCAGTAAGATTAATAACTGCTCTTAGTTTCATTCATGATCAATTGAGTGTATGTGAATCTGCAGAGGACCTTCTCCAAACAATCAGTAGGGATGGTAGTGGCAGTCATAGAAGCAGATATCCAAAGCAAATTTCAGTGACATAGCATTTCTTTAGGGAAAAATTATATGTTTTGCTATCTGTTGATCAGCAAATACTGCTCTGCTTGTGTAGCTCTGCTAGTATTTACCCCTAAATCTGTTATGCATCCTTACTCCCTAGAAAGTCCACTGACTCCAGTGAGCATATGGACAAGTCTTCTGTGAAGGAAAGTTTGCTATCAGGAGTGCTTTCAGTCACACATTTGAAATGTGTCAGCTATTCTTTAAACAAATCAAACACCTTGAAGCCTATAGGATAAAACATTTGACCTAATTTATATCAACTTGATCTCCCACAAGTAATGCAGATAAATCACATGCTCTGGCTCCTTTTTCTTAAAGGGGTTAGCACTTTATGAATTCTTGCATGTGTGAAAACAAAATATAGCATGCACAGTGGTCAGAGAGGTGGCCATCAAATGCGTTCCCTAATGACCAGCATGTTGGTAAGACCTGACTGGCCAAAATTCATAGTTGCTAGTGTACAAGCAAAACAGTCACGTGTGAATGAAAGGTGGCCATCTTTTACATTTCTTATGTAATTCTGTTAACATTGCTAAAAAGTATTTTTGTAGCATTTTGGTCACTTGCTGAGACACGCAGTGTACGGAGCGACTGCAGACAGTGTGTGCATGTAAGGCTTTGGGACACCACTCCAGTGGGAGCAAAACCCTGCAGGAAAGGCAAGCGCAGGGGTTTGATTTCCGAGTGTAGAACATCAGATAATGTTTTTTTTTCAGACATGCCCCTCTTTTTAATCAGTACATCACTTTGATCTAGAACATATCAAAGTAGAGAGGACCAAGCTACACAAAGGAATGCCTGTATCCACAACTGAAATGGAGCTGGGGGTAGCAGTTAGCCACATGGACAGCACTACACAACGGCTTAGACAAACATGACAAATAAGTTCATCTTTCTAATGGCCAAAAATACCTTGCTGGCATGTCTGTACAGACTTGGAATGACTGGAACCAGGTTTCAAAAATGTGGTATTTTCCTTGGCCTGACAAAGGAAAGGAGGGAGGGCACATGGTAGTTTTGCCTTTACTACACTTCCTATAACATGTCCTTTAGGGCCAAAATTCTTACTTCAAATATTGGAGCGTTACCTCAATAGTCATCCCACAGTCAGCACACAGCAGATGGCTGTATTCCCAAGCATTTAGAAATTTTCCATCTTTATTTAACTGAAAGAGCAGGAGAATTTATGGAAGCAGAATTGAATTCCCCTAACTGATAAATGAAAGATTAACTTCTGGAGGGAATGCCTTGAGATTTTCAATGACCACATATCATTAGGACATTGGCTTAATATATCATCTATCCACACTGTACTAACTAAAACAGGGTTGGTGGTAGAAAAAAAGAAAATGAAAAAGAAAGAACATATAGGCTGCTACCATCTGAGATATGGTATAAAGAGGTCACGGCAGCAGCCCCATAAAATCTGTCTGCCCAGGGAATGTCTTATTGATTAACAATTCATACTGGCATCAGTGAGAATGGGTCCAGGCAAAACAAAGCTGCTCCAGCATGTTTTAAAACAAAACAAACCAAAACAAAACAATCCCACATCCCCCCTCAAAGGCTCTTGTTTTCACTAGGCCAAGTGCCACTGACTTCTGCAGACCACAACCAAGATCATTAACTGTCAGACTTGGACTGTATGGGACCACTGCATGAGACTTGTATTCACTCTGCAGAGTAATTTTAAATTTTGTTTCCAATTCACTCTAACCTCTTACCTCCCTAGAAGCATTCATGAAAAAATAAACGCTGGCATTGAAGAGAGACTACATCCAATGTGATAAACTAGAGCAGGGGGTGGATGAAATCTCAAAATGGGCAGCGCAGTGAGGCTCTGTTTCTGCAGGTTCCCCTGCCCAATCTTTGGCCCAAGACAGCTCAGTAACTTTGAAATGTTGCTTTTTCGTGACAGGACTATATTACTCCACTGGATTATTTAGATTTAGATCTTGTTAAACTATGCCTCTTTGAGAGTTTTAGCTTAGAACTGAGTATGGAAATATCGTTTTTTGCTCACATGAAAGAAAGGATTTTGCCTTAGGATTGATGCACACAAGCCACAGCAGTAAGGAGAACATGGAGCAAGCAGTAAACATCAGTTTTCAATGCTGTCATACCAACATTAAACTCACTTAAAAAAACAGTTGAGAGAGACGGATGGTAAGATATCTAAGACTGCTGATACTTCTGAGAAGGGGAGCAAGACATGGGTCATTTGTAAAAATAGCAGAAACCCTGTCTGTAGCTTCAGCAACGTTCAATTTCTGTATTTAAAAGAGTCCTCTGAGGCTCCAGCTTTCACGCACATACCCCGGCTTTCACAGGGAGCATGGGAAAATAAGCTCATTGTGTCAGAAGGCCTTGAAAGGGAAAGGAGGCTTGCAGCAGGATGGGAGGAGGGGGAGAGCTACAGCACAGCTTGAAAAAGCATGGAGAGAAATCAAAACCAAACATGTACCTACCCCCAACATGCACACGCACACACATGCAAGCCCTAAACTCTGACTGAACTCTGAAATTGGAGACCAAGCTGCTTTGGAAGCCACTGATAACTTTTCTTCTTCTCTCCTTTTTTTTGGGGGGGAGGTTTGGTTTGGTTTGGTTTGGTTTAGGGGGTGGGGATGGGNCATCCTGGATAGCTCAGGAAGAGTGAGTTGTCAAAAGCCCGCTCCAGTATCTATCTTTCTTGTTCCTGGTGAGGATTTTATAAATATATGGGAGGTTGCGTGGGGCAAGGGGGATAGCTGGGGGGAGTGAAGGCTGCAGAAGGAAGGCTAGATAACTTTCGGGCCCACATGGCACAGAAGTTTTGAAAGCCTGCTTTTCATTAGCATTGCCTAGCAACCAACTCATCTGCTGCAAATCTCATCACGCCCCTGCAAAGCATCCACGGCATGCTAATCTTTTCGTTTAATAGGAAAGCTGCTGTAATCTTTCTTCCTTTTCCTTTCTAAAAAAGCAGACAATAAAAATAATAATAATAACGATAAAAAAAGATTCTGTCTCTGCTCCTTCTGCTGCCCTGCACCCCCTCAGTGCTCTTGTTGATCCAACACTTTGCTGAGTTCCCATGGATGACCTACATGTGTGTGTTCTGGCTGATAAGTCCCAGCTGCAAAGGCAAGCTTGGGTCGGTTTTTGCTTTCTGTGCTGTGTGTGCTGGAAAGGGAGGGCAGCGAGGGGGAGTATTTTTCTGGCTGGGAGCTGAGAGAGGAAGGAGGCAAGGCAAGGCTATAGCACAGTCCGAATGGGTCCAAATGGCTTAAATGAAATCTTTGGCTTCAGATACTGTAACTCAAGCCTCCCCAGCAGACAGGGAAGAACTGGTTTGTTCTGGTGTGTGCATGCACAAATCCAAGTGCTCCCATATCCGCAGGAGAAGAGCGAGTCTTGCTTTGTTACTGATGAATTCCATGTCCAGCCAGCTGCAAACAAGCCGTGCTCTGGAATCTCCCTGGGCTTTGCCTGTCCTTTCACTCTGAAAATACCGCACCTAAGAGTAGGGGAAGTGGTTTGGACAAAATAAGACTTGACCTGAGCATCTGCCCAGAACTGAAACCAAACTTCTGTCTCCGTGAATTTTTGGCTTTTCATAAAGTTCAGATTATTTCTCTTGCCACCTGCCCATCTTCAAGCATGTCTGTGCTTTATGGTTCCACACGGAACCACTAATCTATCATGAAACAGGCCATGCATGCAGCTTCTGAGCTGATGAGAAGCAGGAACCTTAAAACCTGCAGACAAGCTCATTCTTAAATATCCAGCCCTGTTCTACAGACACATACCCCCATGAGCAAGATGTGTGCCACCTTTATCTTTGCTCTTTCCGCAGTCTCCTTTCTAGTCTCTGTATTTCCCCTACCTTATTTTTTGTGCTTTTAAGTGCTCCTGAGGATGTCTTGTCCTCCCCACTCAAAAAGTAGTCAGCTCCTCCTGCAACCCTGGGGCTGTTTCACGGTCTGCTTAACAATCTGTCCTCCTTCCTGGTCCCCTAACCGGCGAACCTTGAACATAATACACCTCACTTCTATCCACATGTGATGATTGAGAGCAGACTCCTTTACAAAGATGTTCCCACTTCTCTACAGCATACTGCTGGAAGCATTCCCACTAGAGAGGTGCTATAAAGATGACTGCAAGATCACAAGGCCCTAAAGCAAGTTAAGTCACACTGGCCAATAATGTTATCATACCTAAGGAAATTACAATGGGGCCATTGTGCAATGGATCAGGCAGAGATAAGATACTATGAATTTCCTAAGAAATCCATGCTAAAACTAGAGCAATATGAGGCCTGGAAAGTAGTAAATCTTACGTAAAGTTGGAAAGGATACCACAATTGTGGAAGATATTTCAATGTCACACTGCTTTGCATTTTTAAGCAATACATGGTGAACGATAATTTTCAGGCCTACACTTGCAAAGTCTTAAAGGATAGATAGGCCCAGCAACAAAACTTTTGACAGTGTACCTGAAGGGATGGCTGTAAGGCCAGTGATCAGGATAGCAAAAAAAGTTCAATCAATCTCAGCTTCAACCTCTGGCAACCATTTCAAAGGGTTTCATGGTGCAGAGTACCCACAAGCTGATGAAATGATACTGTTCATGAGCCATTTACTGCACTTGACTGGGAAGAATTTCCAGCTTTTGAAAAACACATCCACCTCCCCTCTCTTATCTTCTAAACAAGCCCAGTGCTACCAGCTTCAGCACTGTGCTGCAAGCACTTCCAGAGTAATCAATCAGGTGAAAACCCTTTCCCCTATGCACACACTGGGCTTGAAACCTTTATGTGCTGGCTCTGCTCCCATAGCCAGCTGGAGACAGAGGTACTTCAAATGCATTCAATGGGAAAGGAAATAAACCCCCCCCCCTTTGCAGGCTTTTAATTAAAAAAAATCTTAAGCCTCATTGGTTCTCAGAAAAACAGAGTTGGCTCATGTTTAAAGTGATAGTATGGAAATAGAATTAATGTTCTAACAAATTCCATTCACTATGTTAGTAAGACCTGTAACAAAAAGGCTGTTCACCATAAAAATAAGACTTTTTGGTCACTGAAAGGCAGGTACTTTTTTACTCAAAAGAAGATTAATAAAAGAAACTAGTAATTACCTCCTCTTTGGGATTTATACCTATCTTTTCACTGACCTGCATTTCTTTGACATCAATTCTAGGCCATTCCAGGGATAGTGAGCTCTCTTAGGCTGGATAAGAAGTAACAGATAGCCAAGCAATAGCACCAGATGGCAGAAGGAAGCAAGTGTGGAACTGAATGCCTCTTACCCACATGGCAGATCATTTGCTGTGAACTACTCTCACTGTTGTGATGGAAAAGGATAGATTCTTATGAGTGGAAAATGAACTGGAATGGAGACAAGATTCCTTGGTTCAGGTGCAAATTGTGATTATAATTTTTCTGCAGCGTCCCACAGAGAAAAAGCTAAATATGTAACAAGTCTCAGGCCTCTTTTGTCCTTGGTGAACTTATATACACGTTTCAAATGCCCCAGCCTAACTAGCATTCTCATTATCAGAATGAGCTGAGAAGCCAAGAATTGAATGAACATCCTTCAGGTTCCCAGACAATAAGGAAAGACTTACACGTTGGGGTTTTTTGAACAACCTAAAGGTAAGAAAACATAATTTCAAGATACTCTTGTTAACACTGAATTAAAATCTATGAATGTATGATCCTCATGGCTCCTGCTGGAGAAAAAATTCTTAATCAAAGAGTAGCAGCAAGTTATCTGGAATGACCCACTCTTGGGAAAGACTCAGGCCTAAGCAAACAGTAGATCCTAATAAGCAATAAGAAATTTTTTAAAAAAAAAATTTCTGAATTTTAGCAAGTTGCAACCACTTCTTAATAAGATATACTCTTGTTTTAGAGCAGTCATGTTCTTACAGCATTAATAAAATGACAGCTCCCAATAAGCAGGGCATAGAAGGCTTACAGTATTGGACATGGCTGAGAAATGCTGGTTTTCATAGTGTTCTGTAGTTCAAAGTGAGGAAAGTTTGTCACTTTGGCAGAATATTAGCTGAGGGAAAGAAAAATGTGTGAAGGCAGTTAAATAAGGTTACACAGGTGCCGCTACTTCAGACTGTGGAAAAAAAATTATAATACATGTAAAGAAAATAATCTTGCTAACATTTGAGTCTTCTTACTGCAGGGATAAAACCACAAGTCTGCTTTAGGAGTGCTGCCCTCCTTTAACTCGCCAAGCATCACACTGACATTCTTTAGTGACTTGTGGTTTGGAGAGACAGCCATATGTAAAACTGAGGTCTACACACTTCTTAGAACTAAAAACTATTTGAGTATGTTCTGTTAAACTTTAAGATGCAATCAAGCCAATTTTACATGCTAATAGAACTCCATCTCATGATAAATGTTATAGTCTTTTATGACAATTTTATCATTTAGGCCACTCCTTACCCCTCACAAATCAAGAGAGAGTTTCCAGTTTTGGGAGAGGAAATGAGAAGGGCTTAAATGCTGCCAATATCAAAACAGAGCATTTTCAGAACAGTCAAGAGTTTTGAAGCAAGTTCTGTGATTGCTAGAAATAGGTCAAACACAAATTACATTCACAAAGACTCCAAAAATTTAAAGAAACTTAGGAGAAGAAAGTAAAAAAATGTCCTTACTTGTACTCACTTGTACTGAACTCACTTGTACTGAACTCACTTGTACTGAAGAAACAGATAAAATTTTACGAAAGAGTTTGTTAAAATTTAAATTGTTATTTAGATAGAATTCTTGCCTTATAGTTCAGCAAAAGTCCCCCTTGCTCTGGACAGAACTACTGAACTGCTTTCTTCAGACGATTCATAAATGAGATTCCCTTAATGTTTTCACAGAATAGACATCAGTATTTGGACTTGTTGCCATACATGGCATTTTGCCCCAAAATTTACTCAGTTTCAGATGTATTAGATATCAAATTCTAGAGCGAAAATATCAGGTTTTGGTTTAGTATTGTCAAACACTTACTAATTTAAAATGGCAAATTGCATTTCATTAGAGGAAAAGTGCTGGTATTTCTAGGGTTTGGATAGCTTTAGATCTAAGGTGTATACTATTAACTGCATGCACAAATAGGAAGCACACTGTTCTTTCTAAAGGTAAGAGGGAAATGAAGCAACTATCTTGTCAGCCAATTGCTGTGCAACCTCAGCATATATTTAAGGTCTGGAGAGTTCCTTTAAACTTCCCTACATGGATCTCCCCTTATGCCACACTAATTTTAAACCTCATTGTGGCTATTACGTCTACAGTCTTCTGCTTTAACAGATTCCCAGCTCATCATTGCCATGATTCTACTGCTCACTGCTTTCCATTTTGGTTCCTTCAAGATGCCCAGACGGGTACTGTGAAACTGGGGACACATCTTAATTTCCTGTGTTCTAATACTGCTTTACAGTGACTCAACAGTTCTTAAAGGTTAGAGAAAGGAATTTCAAAAGAAAATGGACTCAACCTTGTGCTGGAGCATGCCTAGAATATGATTATTTGTGGTAAATTTTCATGCCCAAAAATGGAGGCCACAGAGCTTCCTAGAAAAGAAGAATCACTTTCTTCAAAACTCAATACAAACTTTTGGAAGAAACCTGCTATCAAAACCATTTGGAAACAAGTCCCTTATATTATTTAAGCCTTTTTGGCTCAAATATTATGGTAAATTATAATTAGATGAAAACAGGATTTTATAATAGAATGTCTAAGACAACTGCAACAATCACAGGGTGACTAGCTCTGCCTGTCCATCAACAATAAGGTTACAGCAATTCCAAATGTCCGCATGACCAAACACATTCAAAAATGAGCTTAAACTCCTTAACATTGATACAACCAGATGCTTCCTGCTTCCTAGATAACAGGGGCAATTCCATGCCTATCTCTGCACTAGTCTTAATCCAGGTACTTCCTTTGGAGGTCACTACCTGGGCTTTCATGTGTCTGCAACTTTGTTCTAGATGCTTTCTGGTATTGCAGGTATAGTGATTTGTGCTTCTGTGCTCACAAACGAAGCCATCCATTAACGCCTCATCACCCTCCTTTGTCAGAGATTACTCAATAGATACAGAAAACACAATGAAAGCAAACCAGGATTGCATGATCAAAGTTTTTTATTCTGTTCTGCCTGCAAACTAGTGTTGCTCAAAAATAAAATGCCCAAAGAATGCTGGGATCTAACTACAAAACACACATGAGGGATGAGCAGCAGCACAAGCTTCTCCACTGTCTGATGCTTCATGGTCACTCAGGCAGGGGAAGACAAAGGACAGGAATGATGTATGGCCTCTGACCATTCACACTGGGACTTCTCTGCTGACATCAGTGACAGAGGTCTCAGATGGTTTTCCCTAGTTAACTTCACGTTGGACCACTGACCCTTATCAGAAAGACCAAAGATGAGAAGAAGGAGTACAGGTCTAGGTCCCATCCTAGATATGTATGTTGCTCTGCAGTCATGTGTATTAACATGGAGTAAGGATCCCTTATGGAGGGAATCAAGGTGATCAGTTGCTGTCTGCTAGGACGAAAGAGAAAGACTACAGCAATGAGAATTCTAACCCCTGCTCTTGCTAGAGACTTCTGAAAGGCAAATGTCTTCAAACTGTTAGTTTACTGTTAGAGATAAAGTAGGCTCAATCTTATAGAGCAAAATACCTGATTTAAGTCTGGAGACTTACACTACCCTACTGAAACTGAACTTTCATGATGTTAAAGAGCCTATACAGCAACTAACTTAGGACTCTCTTTTCAGTAGTTTTAAGAATACGTATTAGTACATTTTTATGAAAGGTCCTGGCTGCATGAAGAATTAATTTCATTTGTAAATCAGCTGTGAAACACAGGCCACCAAATTCAGAAACTGTCCTGGAAACAGCACCAGCCAGTGCACTCTTATGTAACAGGAAAACTTAGATGTACTGATGAATGATTATCTAAAGATGCCATTCCATGGCACCTTCAACCAGTCTCAGCTGAGTGGCCTAAAAAAAATTTCCCTGGATTGTTTTTCAGCCAGTTTAAGTCAGTTCGTGCAAGTATTCAGGTCAGGAAAGTACCAGGGCAAGAGAAGGAGAGGGAGCTGGGAGCTGAATGAGTAGGAGTACAGCAGACTGAGCAGTTTAAACTGCTGTGGAGCTGAACCATGAAACTCTTTGATCCACTTTTCAGTCGCTACCAAATGTAGTACATGAGCTCCTATGTGCTAAAGCACTTTTTCAGATATTTATAAAAGATCTTCCCTGATTATCACAGAGGTAACTGGACCCTGAAGCACTTCCACTGAAGGCAGTAGAAAGAAAACAGGCTGCTTTCAGCCAACAATGGCAAACCAAGAAAGGAGTGAAACTGAAAAGCGGCTGTGCAGTGATAGTCTACAATTAGAATTACAGACAGTAAAGAAACTCTGAAGAGAAATGACAAGTGAAGCCCCTTTGGATTTTAAACTGCAACCTGCTCTCTTGAATATTCTGCACTTAATGGGAAATGGAAAAGATTTACAGTAGAAAACTCTCCTGATGTCTGACAGCTTGAATGCAGTGGATAGAAGTGGTACGGCAGTGGATAGAAGTCGATGCTCCTTGACTCATAAATTAAATCAACAGCGAAGTCTTTAGTAAAGGGTAAAGTGTGAATAAGCTGGTTGAAGGGACTCTAGCTTGTGTGGAAATTAGCTGATGGGCAGATGCTCACTCTGCGTAATGCTGTCCTAGTCTGAGAGACTGCTGCCCTCCAGCTGCCTCTGTCTGCCACCCCGCTCAGGGCTGCTGTCTCCCCAGCAGTTGGCAGAGCCACTGGCATGAGCGTTTACAGGCAGTATTCGTCACATCAATTTAAATGAGTAGTTTGAGCTAATGCATCTTTACCCTACACCCCAAAACATGCTGGGGAGTGTATGGACACACAAAGCCTGTGCATGGCTGAGCAGTTGGCAGTGGCCAACAGAGGACTGTGGTAAGTAACTGAGCTCAGCATCACCTTCCAGCTGCGTCCGGAGGAAGGGGGTTGTCCATGGGTTTTGACTTCATTCTTGTTTACATAGGGAAATTACACTGCTTTAAGTAAATGCACAGTTTATATCCAATTTACCTAAACTATTGCGAACCCTTGTGTAAGCACTTAGTGAAATGCAGCTTAAACAGAGGAGGAATATGGGTGTGGCAAGTTCTAGTAAACCTATTACACTTATTTAAATTAAACCACTGGGAATTCCATGTGTTAACAAATCTTTTGCAACTCCATTAAGCGTTAATTCTCCTATTATGTCTATATCCATGCAGGAGTAAACATGTAAGCAGTAGGACTAAATCACTTCAAAATTTGGCTCTGCACTAAGCCCAGACCAAGTTTTAGACTGTAACCAATCCCAAGCACCTTACAGGACTGGAGCTGGGTTCCTAAATCCTTAGAGTCTTCCCTCGGGACCTGCTGTTGGTGTAACTCCAAAAACACGAGGAAAGGGAACTTTTGTTTTTTTGGACACCATGATGTCAAAAGACTCAAAGATCTTTCCCAACCTGGTTCATTGTGGGATTCTGGGACTTCTGCTCCATGGAAATGGAGGAGTTTGGAGCTCCCATTGTCCAGCTCAGCCCCAGCTGCTCCAGTGGGGGCATCTGAGATTTGGGATGTCCCTGAGTTTGTAGTGTCCTTTTCCAACCCAGCTGATCCCAGGAGGGAATTTCCCCCATCCATACCAGGCTGCCCATCTCCTTGCTCCTTCCTATTCCCAAAGGGAATCCCCTGATCTCTGTCCCTGCTCTCCCTTACCTCCCCCCTCCCAGAAGGAGGTAAATCCTTGGAGTCTTCCCTGTCCTCAGGAGCTGCTGTTGGTGTAACTCCAAAAATACAGGGAAAGGGAACTTTTGGTTTTCACATTGGGCTCGATGATCTCAAAGGTCTTTTCCAACCTGGTTTATTTTGAGACTTCTGGGATCACAGCAAACCTTATATTCCTTCACCATCACTCTCAGGGCAAACACGCTACCTAAAATGCTGGGAATATGAAGTTTTCCATCCTCACAATCCCTATACCTGTGAAACACAGGCCACCAAATTCAGAAACTGTCCTGGAAACAGCACCAGCCAGTGCACTCTTATGTAACAGGAAAACTTAGATGTACTGATGAATGATTATCTAAAGATGCCATTCCATGCTCAGGCTTTGTAAAGAAATGAGAAAGAGCCATGGTCTCCCAGTACATCAAAGACTAGGGGCCTTGTAAATCTTAATATCCTGCCTGCTCTGAAGAATGGAGCAGAGCTGGGTTTGGGTATGGGGGAGGAGGAGAAAGGAAGTGTTCATGGGCCTGAATGCAACCACCACATACAGTAGGTCTAATTCTTGTCCTATCAGCCTTGACGCAATGTGTCCTTTTCCTTTAGCTATTTTAGATAAACAGGAAAGGAAAAGAAAAAAAAAATCAGTGCTGGAAAAAATACAAGTCAGTTTGGAAAGAAAACGTTATTGTCAAATGTTCTAATGACAATTTCAAACAATGGTGAGTACAGTATGTCATATGAAAAACAGGGCTATTGCTATGGTAGTCAATCATACCAGAAAAGAGAAACAGACTTTTAAAAAAATGGTGCTACAATAAGAATAGCTAGTGATTTGGATCATTAAGCATTACAGCTTATGAGTAAAAAAATGGTAATATTCTTACACCCCTTTTTCTGACAGGGAAGACTCTTTTACAGATAGTAAGGCTCTTTACAGATAGTTAACATGGTTTGTTGTGGTTTGCAAACAATCTCTGAGTGTACCTAGGCTACTGCCTAGCAAAACCATGAATAACACTACCTTCCTCTGACCATTAAACTGTTCCAAGCAGTATTCTTTCATTAATGCCTTCATACACAAAAACAGGTGAAAACTGGTTACACAGTAGGAGTAATCTGGTTGGGCACTCAATACTACTGCCAGAAGCCAAGTCAACCTTCTGGTATAACTGCAGGACCATTAATGCCTCTGAAAAGGCTCGGTCTACAACTGAACTATGTTTTATACTTTCACAATGATTTTTGTACCTCTGGTGCAGAAATCCCTGATGAAAATAGACACAGGTTATGATACCAGACCTCTCACTTGATAAATTTTGTATTGATAAATTCTTTTTATAAATACAGTGAACTTACTAAGCAAAATCATTACAGATGGTCATAGCTTCATTTCAGTCAGTGTATACTCAATGACATGATGAAAAAATTTGATTCAATCAGTTTAATCTGTTATTGGTGGGTTTTTATAATTTATAGCAGCGACATGAGGAGATCTGATGACACACATTCATCTATTTAGTTAATTTAACAGATCTCTTTTACACCCTGCAGTAGGATGCACTGCCACCATTACAGTGCATGGTAATATGGAAGTTGGTTATCTTCAAAACATTTTGCAGATGCTAAATAATTATTCCATGCATTTTCACAAAGCAGTTCAATATTGCTAACGACTAGTTGAAACTGTTCATCAGTGTCATCCATTGTCCCTCAACAAGTCCAGAGCTGAGCAAACATTAGAACAGAGCTCCTAATTTCCAACACCTTCTACCCATTAGACTATGCTACTTACTCACATTCTGAAGGAGTTGGCTGGGAGTAAGAATTGATGACTATTTTTATCTCCGTTACCCATCAAAACCCCCTTTATTTAGTGAATGGGCTGTACGGCATGGGCTTCTATTCCAGTGAACATCTGTTCATAACACAAAAAACATCCTTGTTAAAACTGCCCTTAAACTCTAGAAGTGCCCTCTAGTCTCTAGAAGTGTTATGGATGGACTGGCCAATGCTGACAATACTCTTCTTTGACCCCATTCTAGTTCTTCTGTGGAAGAGACTGTAGCACATTATTAAAGCTAAGAGAAGAAGGATGCTCTGAGGATGCTCTGAAGGATGCAGAGTTGCTGATGCAGGGTATGCCCTGGTCAGATGACATGGTTCCAGCTCTCCACTCATTCAGTTCCTGCACTCTCTGTGATGCTGTACATGACTCAGTCTTGCTCTGCCACTGCCTGGGGTTGTTTTGTTTGTCCATCTGTTCAAAAGTCAGGAGTCGACCAACACTTCCACCTTCCTCACACTCTACTATAAAACTTCTGCTGGAATTCTTGACTCTCTCCACATAGCAGAGCATGATAGTTGACTTTCTCTGCTCGCTGCCTCCTACTGACATTTTTCTCTTGTATACCTCTTGCTCTGCTTCTTCTTCCTCTCTTTTCTTTCCTTAAACCCAGTTGACAGGATTACCTTTTTAGGCTGTGCCCTTTGACTGCAGGAGTAGCGAACTGTATTCCTAAGAAGACTCAAGCCCTAAAATGCAGGTCAAGTAAGTTAGCACTTCTGTGAACTAAGTATTCTCTTTTTATAATATTTTAAAAAGAGAACTTGTTCACAAAAGAACAAAACAACAGAAAAGTTTGTAACTCCTAACAGAAACCATCTGCTTGAACATAAAGCTGAGAATGTATTGGTATTTTCAATTCAAGCTCAGGAGAGTTGAGAAAAAGAACACTGGTCTGGAGGCTCTCACTCAGACTTTTCTTTCTGTTAATGAAACAGTTTTTGGAAGACAAGTGTTACCATATCCTTAAAAAAATAACAAACAAAAAAATACCTTCCTAAAATCCCAGCATACTTGTTTATGAAGCTGAACATTTCCTTGTCACACTCCAGAGAAAAAGAACATGCTGGAACTCCACACAAAATACTGCTTGCCATTATAAATCAGAGGGAAGAGAAATGAAGAGCTTAATCTGTAATTGTTCTTTATTATGAATTTCAAACCAAAGTTATTTATTAAAATATCCAACACTGGTGTTCTACAAAACAACAACCCAACAAAACTCAAGCCTGTGCATTTTGACCATTATGGAAATGTTTTCTTCTCCCCTCTTGAAAACATGACCCATGGCCTATTTTTCAAGCCAGATTTCAATCCTCTCTAGCCAGCTGTCAGGAAACCACAGAAGGTGCTTGAAAGAGCACAAGAAATGGCTGGTTCTAATCTGAAGGGAAAAAAAAAGTTGAGGAACAAGGCAGCTACTTGTGGCAGAATGTTATTTTTTCTTCAGTCTCTGCCTGCATATTTTCCCAACATGTGTAGTCTGTTACCCCATCACTTCCATCTTTTCCTTGGGTAAATATCTCTGCTTTGGAATACAAGAAGGCCCAGGGGTGCTACTTGTAAGGACTGCACTCGCCTTGATATGTTGTTTTTGAACTGAACACATACAATGGACACATTTCAAACTTGGACCTTTGCCATCATACATGTTGCTTTTAGTTTAGCCTTCTCAGATGATGGGGGGAGGCTGGAGGTAAGGAAGAGGCTGAGAGCAGGGTCATTCATTCGATCCTTTACCAGATGTGGGATCTCATGGGAGCCAAGTGTAATAGCCCACACAAACCCCTCTAAGCACACAACATAACGGAGAGAGAGAAATGCAAACTGACCCTCTCCAAGTGCCAATTCTTTGCAAAATCAAATACAGTGGATGACTAGGCCATACAGCTGCTTAGATTAAAAAAGTGTAGTGTGATTAATTTATTTTTAAAAAGAAATATCCGTGTACAAGTTCTACGTGAGAAAGAGAATCAACTGAGATTTCTCCCCATTTTCACCCTGTAAACTGCATGCCTTATTAAATAACTGTGTTTCATGTATGTGATTTAACGTGCCATTTGGAACCCAAAAGATGGACTGAGGTAGATTAGACATCTGTTCTGGAGAAGAATTAGATACAGAATTGGAACCTAGGAAATTCTGGATTAAATTGGCTCAAAGACTGCTTTACACTCAAATGCTGACCCAGTTAAGGACACTGAGCAAGACTCACTTTTCACCACCATTGTCACGCATCAAATGACAATGCAGCAACAGGTAGGGCAAGGACACAGGCTGGCAATGGGCTCTCTGTGTTACATGTGTAACTCATGCCAGGTTACTTCCAAGTGGCATGTGAATGGAGCCTGAAGCCCTGAAAGCAGCCATGTGTACTAAGCAACTTGGAGATGGGAAGAGTTGCCAGTGAGGAGGAGGGTAGTGCTGAAGCAAAGCCAATTTGGGAACAAAACAAAGTATTGAGTAATTCCTGGAAGCTGCTAGGAAGGTCAGAAAGAGTTAAGAATTCTCTGTACTACATAGTATTGAGTCCAGCTCTGCAAAGTATTCTTCAATATGTATTTTACATGCATGTACTCATTTAATTTGATAATATACCCAACCTAATTTGATCTCAAACCTGGCAACAGGTCACCTGAAGAATCATGCTTAAATGTTTGGTCTGTAAAGATCATCTCTCCCTCCCTGATCTCTCTGATTATCCTAATCTGATCCCTTCTTCATCTTCCAAAAATAACAGATCTAGTAAGGTCTTACTTCCTTATCATTACATTGTAACTTCTTTCCCAGAACTTCCCTTTCAAATGAGTTATTTTCTCTTTGATGTCCCTTACATACTTCACTAACCCAACACATAATTTCCCTCCCTACTTATTCCTTTACCATGGGGCTATCCTGTCTTCAGCTCTACAGCTTTGAGGAGTAACCAACCACTTATACAGAGTACAGATAAATCAGAAACCTTATGGCTGCACACATGGGTACCTTTCACTTTCTCCCGGCAAGTCCCATTCAATAAACCATTTCTCTCTCTAAACCAGCAAGTAATTTTCCAGCATGCAAATGAAAAGATTGGGCAGATGATATTTAATTTTGTATTTACATCTTATGGGTGTGCTTCCATAGCCTTGGTATTAGATCTCTGTAACTCTGATAACCACTAAAGATCTTTGAAAATTACGTTGGCACATTGTAATGCTCATGTCACACATTATACTTCTTTTCCAAACAGTGCACTTTGTCTAGAGTACAAGCAGTGACAGATAGTCAAGTGAATAGGTGTTGTAAGAGAAATGCTATAAATGGGCATACTCTGGTGTAATCACCAGCATGTGATATGTGTACAGAGATTGAGCCAGTCTCTTGAATATTTTTGAGATCAGAGGAATTAAAATCATCTTTTTCATTTGCTTTTTACAGTGTAGAAGAATTTAGCAGCCATATTCTAAATCTGGTTTTTGTGTATCTAAACGGAAGTAAAAATAGAAAGCCCCGTCACTGTTCAGTTGCTTGAGAAATCATTGTTTTTCTTGATGCTCTATAAAAAAATACAGTGATGAAAACAGCCCATAACTGGGAATCTATCAGGCTCTAGAGCATTTTACAGCCCAGAGCCCTGGAAGTCCAAAATAGCTCCATAACGAGCAATATTTTCCAGAAGTTGTGGATTTTTTTATATATACCCAACCAATCTGTGAAAACTCCAAGAGAGTTTATGAACATAATAAACTTAAAATTTCTTTAGCTCCTTTACTAACCAGCTGAACTAACTACATAATTTAAATTTGTGTTAGGTTTTCATCTGCTAAGATACAAACAACTGGGGAGCAAAACACAGCAGTACTTTGTAGGAGCCAAGCAGTGTTACACAGTGGCAAAAAACATATAAAGAAATCTACTAACATTACAGAAGGAGAATTTAGGCAAAGGTAAAGAAGCACATAAGGTAAAGGAACATTAGGTACTCTTTGGCATGGAAGAGCTAATGGGGTTTTCACCTACAGTGTACGTGCTATCTTGCTAGGGATACAGGAGCCAGCTCTGTGCTGTGATAAATGGCTTTTCTCAGTCCAGTGAAGCAGAAGTCTTCTGTCCCACTGTGTACTCTTGGGAAAAGAATGGAGTTACTATGGAAAGGCGCAGAAAGCTGCCCAGAGTGCAGGCAATTCAATCAGTATCTCTGGCACAGTTGGCATCTTCTGGCACATAGTGGATAGCTATCAGTTGAAATGACAGCAGGCCCAAAGCTCCATTTCAGATGCTGCTGCTGCTCAGCCCTGAAGTTGGGCAGCAGTCCTCACCATGCTAACTCTGCAGTGGAAAACTTAGTCTAAAAGGATATGTAACAAATGAAAAAGTTTAAGAACTGCCAAATCACTAAACCTCATAACATGATACTAGCAATGGTATGTATGCAAGAAAATAGAGCAACACCACAGACAGGTAAAAAAATGTGTTGTCATGACCTGGTAACTTCAGATGAAATTTTACAGGCTCTGCTGCTGTGTGCCCTGTAAAGAAAGAGGGGTCTCACATACACAACTCATCACTAGCTCCTTTCTCACTTTTACAGTTTTGACTCAAGTAATGTCACCCTGTGAAGTGGCAGAACTCCAGAGTCATCTAATGAACCTCTGAAATCCACCACTGCTTAACAGGGGGCCAAGATTTCAAAACATTAAAGGTAAAATAATTCCCAGTAGGTCTCCTAAGAACATCTTAATGTGCATGTTCTGAGAGGTATTTTCACACCGGTCCCTTCCTCTCTCCTTTGACTGGATATAGAGCTCAGAGGAAAAAAATACCTATGAATACCAATGTGCAGGGAGCCCTCGTAAATTCACTTCCCATCAGTCCAACAAATGAGATTCCCCTGGGAAGCCATGAGAGAGAGCCTTCTCACAACAGCATGATTATCAAAAGTCTGTTCTCTTGTGAAATACTCTAACCTCACAGGGATGAGTATCATAATAATATGAAAGCATTATAATAGCTTGAGCAGTGTAAATTACTTTTGTAACTTGGGACGTGTGGGGCACATTTCCGGCAGGTTGGTTCCCAGTGATGCTGTTTGCCTCTGTGTATCACTTGAGGATTACCCCAAGCATGAAAGATTCATGTGCTGTAAAAATTCAATTTCAGAATAGAAATGCACTTCTCCATATATCAGATTTCAGGCAGTCACTGCATCCATCATCATTTTAGCAAGCTGGCTTTATCACTGCCTTGCTCTCCTCAGAAATATAATGCATATTACCTGCTACAGTCTTATTCAGTATTTCAAAAAATTTTTAGAAATAAGCTGCTAACTGATTTTGTTCTTCACAGATTGCCATAAGTCTACAGTACTTGAGTACTGATGGCATTTCTGTCAGTTTCCAGATTTGCCTTTCACATTTCTCTGTCTTGCATCTTTTCCATTTTTGCAGTTTTCAGATTAATCCATGTTTTGTAGCTATCTGGGTGTGAAGGCATCCTGCATAATAATCTGAGTTACCTCCTGCTTTTCCTTTATTTCTTTCCAGTCTCCCTAGAGTTTCTGAGACAGTCGTTTTGCATGTCTGTACACAAAGATACCCTCACCTTTATCCTTCTCCTAACCCTAAAAAAGAGACTGCTTTTACAACCATGTTTCATTTCAGTTGTTTCAGTAAAACTCCAAACCCTGAGAAACCAGAACGAGCTAGTGTAAATCAAACAGTGCCCTTACCACTTAGACCCGCCCTGCAACCCTTTCCAATCAGGGGATCTAAAATTACCATATTTACAGCATCTGCAGCAGAGCCAAGTACAAAACAAGATGAATAGCTGTGACGCACGAGGCAGAGTGTGGAAGTATGCAGCTGGGCCTGCAAACAATATAGGCACTCGGCGCTGAAGTCCATCTAATGCTTTTCACAGAGCAGAGTGACTAAAAGGGGAAGGAGGGGGAGGGAGGAGAAGAGAAATTCCAGGAAGATGAGTGAAAACACAGCAGAAATCCCAGGCTGCTTCACTAATGGGTAATTGAAATGACTCACAAAAGGTCTAG
>VWYI01016934.1:277-23067 GCA_013399455.1 Anthoscopus minutus | reverse complement strand
GACCTTAAAACTATCCATCATTTGAGTAAATCAGGTAAGTGTATTAGAATATTTGGGAATCATTCAAATATATATACTTTTTCTACTTCTTTGTCCAGTGAGGTTTTCACTTGTGTTCTTTTGGTCTTATTTATAAAAGAATGACTTTTTTATATAAAAGCATGACTACTCATAAAAGCATTTCACTTCAAATTGGATAGTAGATTTTTACTGCTTTTATTGGGGTTTTTTAATGTGGTCTGGTTTGTTTAGTTTTTTGGGTTTGTTTTATTTATATCAGGAAAAAAGCTTTTCTGTCTTTATGTAAATGGTGAATATAATAACCTCCTGACACCAATTCACTTTGATGAACTCTGTCTTTGCTGTTATGGTAGCAAGTCCCTTCTCATTTGAGCAAGCAGAGAGGAAGTACAGATTATGGAAGAAACTTTTAATTATGAATGAATACTCTATAAATTATTTCACATAAACCTTTATTTTTGTACACCTCTTTCTGTCTTATTTTGATATCTGTATTTCTTACTACTCCCTTTAAACTTTGCTATCAGTGTGAGCAATTTCAGATAAGCCCTGTCTGTTGGCTGTTATTAATGTCTAACATGACTGTAGATCTAACAACAGTAGTTGTTCCTTCTCAACAGTACAAAACCAAAAAAGAAGATGGAAGAAAATCAGAGATTTTTTGCCTAATCTAACATACTGAGTGGAAAATAATTGATTCAGTTACTATAATTGATCTACTAAAAACCAAATATACTCAGATAAAACATATCCTCTTTCCTGCTTGTAGACACTGATGTTTCATTGTCATGGAAACTGTTGTTTAGAACTGTCTGAAGACTTTGTTTACAGGGGTTGCATAATGTTATTGACATGAACAGTATTGTTTATGTAAGCAGAATCACTGTGTGTAAAAAAGTCTCACATCTACGTGTGCTTGCTCATGCAGTATGACCCTACTTACTGCAGGCTACAGTATCTGATCCATAGCTATCAGCATTCAGCTGGCAATTTGATTTAGAAAATAAAGCCTGAAAATAGCTTCATTTCACATATATTACTTTCTGACTGCTGCTGTGATTGCTCAGCCAGAGTCCAGCTGTGGAAATGTTAAAACTATTCATCAGGTATGAATATTCATCAGAGTGGTATTCTTATTTTCCCACTAGGATGGCAGACACAACTGCTGTGTGAGGTGTGAATTAACCCTCCAACTCTCTTTAAGAGTAAAAAGCCCATCAGGTACATCAGAAAGCCCAGTGATGTCTGTGCAGTTGAAAGGCAATACTGTCTGGGTCCTCCTAATGCAGCTGTACTCAATGTGCTATTTGCCATATCAGTGGATCATTCTGAAAGAATATGGCAACCCAGCATAATGACAAAATCACAATTTAAGCTTCCCAGCTCCCGAGCTCAGTTTAAAATCATGAACTGGTTTTTTTAGGAATTATTTGTGCTTGCTTTTATAGACTCAAGTCTCCAGGGACAACATGAAAAATTAAAACATTCTGGTTTTAAATAGATGCTGAGGCTGAGGAGGAATCATAGGATCTGGAGGTTCAAGAAAAGCCAATGAAACACAAAGGCTTGAAGATAAAATGGTGAAAATGCTTTGCTAGAAATGTACACTGGCTTCAGCAGAAATTGGATTTGGGTCCAACCACAAAGAAAGGCGTAATATCTTAAAGGCCAGTTCCGTAACCCTGGCATTCCACATACCCTGTTGAGTTCAAAAGTTTACATAGTGTGCTAACTATATATCTCACGTACTGAATACCAAAATTCAAGGTGAAGCTTTCTGCTTCCAGCAGAGAAGTTCCTGACACTGAATCACACATCACATTCCCAAGGCTGAGTCCTGGCACCAGACCCACAGCTGGCATAAGCCAGTGCAACTCTATTGATTTTGGTGGAGCTATATATTTGACATCAATTAAAGATTAGGTCCATTATCTTTCTATTGTCTCTAGAACATCTGCCCATAGCTTTTGTCCAGATACGTATTCGTATGGTAATGGTGTTAATACAAAAGTCATTAGATAACAATAAAAATATTTCAAAGCTTGTCTGGCAATATACAGCAATAGAACCCACTCTGTGCACAGACTATATGTAATTCTTGTCCTAGGTTTTTCTTTGTATGCATGCTTTGTACCAGACTTTTCTTTAGGACAGAATTCAACTCCTATTAAACATTTATCTGGAGAGAAAAAAAAACAAATTAGAAAGCAGACAAACAAATGATGCCTAAAGTATTTTTCTAGTGACACCTGCAAATGATGCAAAAAAATAAGTGCTTCTTTAACAACAATGTGCTTAAGGTGGTTTTTTATCGCTTCTAGTTTTTGATTCATATAAATTAATCTAATATTTTTTGAAGGAAAAAAAAACTGTGTCTGCTAGCATGCAGATGTCACCAAGTTGCTAGTTCTGCTAGCATGCAGATGTCACCAAGTTGCAAAGGAGCGTTGATCTGCTGAATGGTAGGAGGTCTTTACACAGGGTTGTTGGACAACCAACAGTATGAGGTTCCATAAAGTGAAGTGTTGGGTGCTGCTCTTGCATCACAACAACCCCATGCAGTGCTACAGGCTGGGAAGCTGCCTGACAGGAAAGCACTTTGGGGCTTTTGGTCAACAATGGCATGAAAATGAGCCAGCAGTGAGTCCAGGTGGCAAAGATGTCCAGTGGCACGTAGGCCTGTATCAGCAACAGTGTGGCCAGCAGGATCAGGTCAGTGATTTTCCCTCTGTACTCTGCACTGGTGAGGCTACACTTCAAATTCTGTGTTCAGGTTTGTGCCCCTCATTGAAAGGACGCTGAGGTGCTGGAGCGAATCCAGAGAAGGGCAATGAGCCTGGTGAAGTTTCTGGAGCACAAGTCTGACAAGGAGTGATTGAGGAAGTTGGGGATCTTTAGCCTGGAGTAAAGGAGACTCAGGGGGGACCTTATCACTCTCTACAACTGCCTGAAAGGAAGTTTTAGCCAGATGGAGGTCTGCCTCTTCTCCCAGAAAACAAGTGACAGGACAAGTGGTAACAGACTCAAGTTTCACCGGGGAATGCTTAGACTGGAGATAAGGACAAAAATTTCCCCACTAAAGTATTTTCAAGGATCAGAATAGGCTGCCCAGGGAAGTGATGGAGTCATCATCTCTGGGGCTACTTAAAGTACATGTAGCTCTAGCACTTAGGGATATGGTTGAGTAGTGGACTTAGCAGTGTTAGGTTAACAGTTGAATTTAAGGTCTCTTCTAATCTAAATAAATCTATGATTCTCTGATTTTATGATTCCATAAACTCACTCTGTTGTGGATGCCAGGAGGTTACAAGGTGAAGAGAAGCAGGTTAACACTACCTTTAACTTGAACTTCCATCACCTACCTGGTACAAAATAATTAAACAATTATTTGCCTCAACTCTTTTGGACATGGATGTATGCATATATATTTATGTACATATATATAAATAAACATGAATGATCAAGTCAAGTGTGATGAATTTCAAGTCATGTAAAATAAATCCCACCCACATGCCCTTAAGGTAACTGTAAGCAAAGCTTGGAATATGTGAGATGAGCATGCCATTCAGGAAGATTGAGATGATAGCCATCAGTATACATGAGATGTCACTTAGACACCCCCATTTCATATTCCTCCTGGTAACTCTGCTCCAGTCTGGAGGAAAGAAAAAAATGTTTGGATGTCAACTTGAACGTTACACCTAATTTTAATTGTATAAGTACAGTGATTTCCAAACTACTGTCAGTTCCTGTTGTTCTACCATGTACCAATTAATGTTCATAAAACAGTATGTTAGTGATCTTTAGCTTGCTAGGACACACTACTAAATTAAGATTCAGTTACTCAGATGCTCTCAGTGGAAGAAGGATGTGAACACCGCTGATTATTTTCCTCACCTGTGAGTTCAGCAGGTATTACACACAGCACTATTGGTTTCTTGAGAACCCAGCCCTGATGTCATTTGGTTCAAAGAGATGCATAGCGTCAAGATAATTAAAACCATATCAACTAAAACTACATCTGGTGCATGTGGGTAAGATACCCGAAAACAATATATAACAAATACATATCAAACCTAGAAACCATGCACTAAAATAATAGCACTGTGCTTTAGGGAGCACCAGCAAGATTTTTGAAACTATAGAAGTCTCATTTCCAAAAGAATTTTACTTCCAGAGGATCATTAATCCTACTGAAAGCCAAAGGGACTTAGGCTAGATTGATTTCAGTGGGAGTTAGTCATTCTGAAAATCTCATTAGGTTACCTGTCCACATCTTTACACTCCCTGCTTAAATGTTTTTAATATTTGGCTGCTAAGTCTCTTTTTAAAATGAAGGCTTATGCTCTAAACTTAGATTGTTAAAGATATTTATTATCTTCTAGTGATTTCAGAGGAAATGAGGTACCTAGGTATCTTTCAAAATTCTAACCACTATTAAAGTTAAATTTAAAAACTGTAGCTAAGTAACAAAAAGGATTTGTAACAACTGATATTATATAGCATGTTTTCCTGACCTTTGTCTTTTTCATTTTGCAATGAATGCTGTATTCTGTCCAAAATTAAGCCATTATTTTATGTACCAAACAGTCATACGGCATTAACGCGGGAAGAACAGAAAGCAATGCTCAGATGTGCACGGAGACTCAGAGCAGTGGGCTCTGCCATCTGCTCTGACATGTATAATGGCTCAGAAGTTCATTGCAAATCCAATATGCAGTGACTGTAAGAGCTCAGAATCAGCATGCAGTGCCACTGCATGACACGCTGAGCGGCTCAGAGCAACAGGCTGTGCAAATGCATTCCTGGGGTTCACACATACATAGATGTTTCTCCCAAATTTATTTAGGGTAGGAGATAAAACAAAGAGAGAAGAATGCATGAAGGTTCAATATTCAAAAATAATTCCAGGTCAGGGTTCACCTTTTGTGTGTGACCTGATCACTCAGGAGCTGCATTAATTTAGAAAGAGCTTGAGATTGCTTGTTTATGCAGTTTCTGAGAGGATTTATTTTTAATATAGGATTTCAGCAAAATGTTTTATGTTTTCCTCAGTTTCTTTTGGAAAATAATAACTAGATTGAATGAAGCACTTTAGAAGATATTTCATTTCTTGACTTTTAAAATCAATATTTTTCACTCTGTCATGAATATTTTTTGCAGAAGCCTTGGCAGCTATTTTTGTTCATTGTAATTGTGGCAATAAGTGAAGATGGAGTACCTTTCTCTCATTATTAAGAGCTTAGTAGCCCTGAGCTAAAGGCTGCAATTCTTCATGTCACCACTGTGGTGGCAAATAAGATTTTCTATTTAGTTTCTAGTAACCTCATTTGTCAAGGAGACTGTATTTCAAGTTTATATAGATTTAAGACAAACAAAACTGGACAGTTAAATCCTTTCTTTGTCATAAATTGAATTAATCCATTAGCAAAGAATTAAGCAATTGGAACGCTAACTACGCTGATCTGATGGCCTATTTTTTTGTGTAAAGAAGTTTTGTGAAGTTAATATAAAAGTTAAATAATTTTTCATTAATGGCAGTTCAGCATGCTGCCAGCACAATGTCATAGATTGAACTTAAGTGTCATCCAAAATTATGGCTGTGGTTTTCTCCACAGAACGTTTCCCCTTATATTGTATGTTTTCAATGTGTGTGTGTGTGTGTGGGTGTGTGTGTCTATGGGCATGCATGTGATGATCAGGAGTGTGGGTCATATGAAATCTGGCACAGATTTCATATGAATGGATTTCATATGAACGGAAAAGATGTTTACAAAACTTTAACCAAATAATTTTATGGAAAAGGGAGAGCTCTTACAGATTTCTTGAGGATTTCTTCTTTCTTTTCCCCTCTCAATTTTTCCTACATATTCCTAGTGATGACTGAGATAAAAAAGGTTATCCTAGCAGGATAAGTCCCCCTCAATCTTCACATGACATGCCTTGTGTGCTCAGTGACTAATCCCTATTTCAATTGATAGATTATGCTAAGGGGCTCTGAACGAAGGTTCTAATCAATGCAAGTGTAGAAATCACTTTTCTGCACACTATCTTAGCCAATATAATCTGTTTTAGATTGTCCCAACTAAAACACATAACTGCTGGTCTTAACTGCAGGTTTGTGATTTGACAAAATTTAAAATTCAGTGAAAGCATGAAATTGCAAATGACTTGCAAATTGAAATTAGCATAGCCTACATACCATACTGTGCTTTCTTCCCTCTTCTCTCATATCCATTTCTGTTCCTCTAGGATTCCTAGGAATTGTGTTTGAGAATTTGGTGTAGGACTGCCCTTTTCACATCACAATGCAAACACTTAGAGACTCAGAGAGGCTACTGTATGGATCAGGATTTTTTGAACACCCAAAACTTTGATTAGGCATGCTGAAAAAGGATGTGACATTATACGAGTATCTTAATCCTACAACACTCCTGTTGAGTGCAAGCAGTGAAAAAAGCTTCAAAATTTTATAGTGTTTAGGGTTCTGAATAACACTGAATCATGTCCCATCATGGAAGAGGCTACAGTATGCATTATTTATCATACTACAGCAGAGTGAGTAAGTCCGTAACTTCTCGTGGTCTTTTGAACATTTTCTGGAAATTCTCTGTAGACAAATTTTCACCATTTTCAAATTTATTCTTATTTTCCTAATCCAAGCGCTTTCCTCTTTCAGTACAAACATTAATTCAAATTAAGGGAAAAAATGAAACTTATTGAAACTTTTCAGATTTTGTATATCTTGTTAATTCCTCATTATCTTGATGACAGGAATAACAAGACTAAGTTAATATTTTCAATTGTTTTTTTTTTTAAAATGCACATGATAGACTAAGTATGCTAACATTTTTGTTTCTTCTCAGGAACTGAAACATTAAAGACTAGACTTTTGAAAGCCCACTTTGTCACTCTCCAAGCATTTTCAAAACTATTAGATTTTTATGATAGAAAGGTATCTGATTTGGTCATTATTGCTGAAAACAGTACTTTATTGCAAACACTAATCTGAATAATAAATCTTAGATGAAAGTATTTTTCTTTCAGGGTTTGACTGAATTTTGATTCAAAAATTATATCTATCCCTATGTTGTTTTTATACGGCTGTTTGATCTGACACAGCTAACATTTCTTTTCCCAGTGCATAAAAAATAAAACAATCAGAGTAACCCAAAATTTTCATGTTCCTTTAGCAATCCATCCCTGAAATATTTTTAAAACCAGAAAAAATTCCCTAGATATTTTCTTGTATCAAAAATTGCTATTATTTTACAGAAACAGTAAAATATTACCTTTCCCAGTACTTTCATTTATAACTTTCTATCCAATTATTTATAAACTCAAATACTTTAAAGGCAAGAATAATCTCTGAAGGCCACCAAAAATCTTGCCTAAACTCATTTTGTTACTATATAAATATATGGAGAAATGTGTTTAAATCAAAATAAAATAATATGAACACTGATTTATCAGTAGATGTTTCTAATTTATAAGCATTGTAGTTATTATTTTGATTTGGTTATTCAGGTTACATTCCTGTAAAAATATTCATAGTGGGCACCTGTACTTCATGTGAAATTCCACAGATTTAATTGAGTTTTGTATGTTGAAGAACTATTATTACTATTTTTATCAGGAGTAGAAATAGACTAATGGTTATTTAGAAAGCATCCTTTTATAGACAAAAAGAATACTTCGCTTCTATAACTTTAAACCAAAGGTGGAATTAATCTGGTCATACTCATAATCATGTCTTTTTCTTTACTTAAAAATCTCCCTGAGAATCAAAGGTTTGTTTGTGGTTGCTTAAATGAACACTAGATTTTTCCCAGTGCTCACTGGGCCCATCTTCCTTTCCTGAGCTGGTGATGCTCAGGTACAGAGGATACGTGCAGCTGACAGGGAGTCAGACCTTCCCACCCTTAGGGTTTGATGAAGCAAATGCTTCATTCCCTGCAGGTCAGGAATCCATTGTTTTCACTACTGGATGTGGATAAAGGAGAGTATACCTGAAAGCACAAATTTCAAAGAGGAAGCAAATTTACAGTAGATAAGGCAGATAAATAGATTTCTAAGGTTGCATTTAGGAATAAGGATATTGTGCACCAGCTTCAGTATTTTTCTTAGTTTCTATGTCTCTCTTCTTCTTCTCTTGACTGACTCCTTATTAAGATACAGTTTCATCACCAGAGAGGCTGCCTCCATGTGACAATGCTACCAACTCTTTTTGTGTCCAGGCATCATGCTGCTGCTTCATCAGTTTTACATTTGTACAGCCATACAGTACACAAGATCACAAGTGCTGCCTAGCAGCCCTCATTGGCAGTCAAATAAGATTTTCTGAGAGAAGTGAAGATCTTGCCTGCTGACAGCTAAGGAGAGAGATCCCTGTGTGATATATAAGTTTTGAAGCACATTCTTTTATTCAAAACTATCCTTCTGCAGTTGCATGCTTATAAATATATGCATTCTTAGTAAAAATGCAAACATTGGCTAAGTATTGTCTCATTTAGTTCAGCACGTGACATGACAGGTACGCTTGAAATTAGATGAGTGTTGAAGTTCACTTAAATTATGTGTCATTTTCTGAAACTTCCTCATGATCCAACATCAACATAAAACATATGTTTTGATTAGAGTATTCAACTGTGACTCTGAGTATTCCACTTTGAATCTGATCCAGAATACTAAATTACCATTAGCTACAAATCTTTTGAGCATTTAACTATTCACAAAAAAAGAGAAGAAAATTATATTGTTATAGCCATTTTTTAAATAATTTTGTCACCACAGTGTTCTGCATATTATAATAGTGTAGTTTTTGTAAGTTGTATTCAATTTAAAATGGCTCTAGGAGCTTTCTTGATAAATTCTCAAAGGTTGGTTCCATTAAGCAAAGATTTGTTTGCTTGTCTGGAAATGAACCAACAATGAGTTCAAAGTTTTTTATACAAATTCTTGGTTGGAAATAGGTTATTATTATTATAATATTTGTATTTTCCCTGTTTTGAAAGGATAGATCAGTTATCTAGTCTCTATACTGAATAATTCAAAAAAGTGTTCACTATTAAATATTTAATCTATTCAAAATTATACAGTCCCAGTATATATCAGTTAAATGCATACATTTATGGAAGCCCAGTTTTATTAAACCAAATTAAATATTGAATCAAATTTAATAATTAAACTAAATTACTTAATGGATCAATTTAACATATAACTTCAATTTATGCCACCATACCCAAATAACAAAGGAATAAATATTGAATGGGTTAAAGTAGCCATGCTTATCTGCTGTTAAAAATATTTCTTCTGAAGTCAAGAACTAAGAAGTAGATGCATGTGAATACGAACACAGAGACATATATTGCTCTGCCATTGATGTTCTTAAACCAGAAAACAGAAAATGTTTGCTATTATGGTGGCCAATACAGGCACAAAAATTAGAAAGAAAACGTAGTCTATACATACTTCGATTTTAGAAACCTGTTCATAGATTATCTAAACTTAATTTAATAGCAGAAAACTTGTTAGGGATATTATTTTCCAAACACCTCTTCCCTTTCTTATTTCCAGCCTGAGCTATGCACTATTTTAAAATGGACTCATAAGCTGTGATACGTTGTAGGCTATTTCTGCCAGACCCAGGAAAAAAGTGTTCATTTGAATTGAGCACCCAAAAGCCTAGTAAGTCTGGTGTATGGCACTGGTATCAAATTAACTCTTCATCTTCTTTATTAGATACTTCTTTTTAGTCCATTTCAAATCATAGTTCAGCAAGGAATTAACTTTTTATTATTTACCTGCATTGACAATGCCATGGGTATGACAAATCTAATAGTTCCACTCACTTCACAGATACACAGGATCAGTCAAAAACAGAGGTGAAAAGTTACACAGCATTGCTTCAGATTTCCAGTACTTGCACTTTGATAGATAAAGACAAACTGGCTTGCTACAACTGATCATTTAGACAATCTTTTAAAATACCTTATTCAAACAAAATCTATCCTACCCTTAAAAATGAAATGAAATAAACATCGGTGGTAAGGACAATGGATAAATTGAGCTAAAAGTGAATTTACTGAGCAATGGGAGCATAAAAGAATTAATACCAATATCATGGCTCTGGAACAAATAGGTAGAAAAGAACAAAGTGAGGAGAATAGAACTTCCTTTCTTTAATCAACAACTGCTAAAACAAATATATGGAAATCAATGTAGAAAGAAAAGATTGGGTTTGGCCACACTGAGTTTAATGACCAAACAGGCTAAAATTCTCGAAAGTGAGGAGGTTCTTACAAATATTTTCATTATCCAGATTTCTGATTTATGCACAGGGAACCTCTCTGTGTACCATATTTTCTGAATCTGATATTTTGCAGCTTTTCTGCAGCAAGAAAATCAAAGAAGAAAGTGCCTGAAAGAAGACCTGTAGCCTAAAAATTGACAGTGTTTCTTTAAAATATGTGAAAATGCCACCTAAAGCTATTTGTTTTATCTTCTTACTAAGAAAGAAAATGATTAGCAATTTGGCAATGGTTGCATTCTTGGATGTCTTCAGTTTGGCTGCACTTTGGAATGCCAAAAGACAATTTTATTCAATGGCATTGAATATTCTTCTTTAAAAAGTAATGCAGAACACAATTCATTTTTCCAATTATTATCATAATTTAACATATTTGCACATTCTGATCACTTTTTGTTTCATCAGAAAGATTATAAGTTTCTTAAATAAATTTAAGAAATGTAACTTAAATGAAAATATAAGGAAGTGCTTGTTAGTCTCAGTGCATGCCCTAGGTACATTTCAGCTGCACGCTGGGGAAAACTCTTCAACTCAGTTTGTCAAAAGAAAAACAGAATGAGCAACTCATAAGTCAGCCACCTTCTAAAGGATGTTTAGTTGGTGGAAGAAGGGACAGGGGATAACATATCCTTGGAAGTTAAAAAACAACTGTAGGCAGCAACTTTTTGAGAAGAATAAAATACAACTTCTTTCAACTTCCCCATGTTCGGAAAGTAATGTGTCAGAAACACACATTTGCAGGCTACAGCAAATATTTGCATTTAATATCTGATGTTCGTAAGTGAAACCAAGTCAGCAGAATTCAGTGTTGGTTTACACTCAGTGCATATTCATCTCTCTCCTCCTAAGCTGTACAAATCAGTAGGAAGATTCAACTATCATCCTTATTCTTTTGTAAAAAGAGTTATAGTGCCTGTACTGATATTTCTGACTTTGGGTTTTGAAAAATAACCAACAAATATGTTTTATTAATGATAGAACAGGACAAGGAACTCCACTATTTTTTGAACAATTTGGAGGGAGGGTTGATACTTTTGCTCACTCACAAGTATGTGACTTGTTCATCTAAGTCACAGTCTCAAGATATTTTGAATAGAGTTTTTTTATGGTATGAATGCCTCCACCTCACAGAACCCCGAGCTTTTGAAGAGTACAAGCTGAAAAGGTACATGCATTTTTATGCATGTAGCTTGCAGATATTCAAAGAGCTTCGCATTTTCCTTTTTAATAAGTTTCTCAATACTGTTTAGAAACAGCATTATTATGACAGATTTTCTGGATGTGAAAATTAGAATTAGCCCAAATTATAGCAAGATGCATAAAAAAATAACAATAGCCCTTAAAATGCCACTTACTCACATCCTTTCTCTTTACATTCTGCCACAACAGCACTTTGCTTTCAAACAGTACAAAATTTGAAGGCCATTATATTACAGAATTGTTGTTCATTGCTGTTACATCTCTATTAATGGCTTAGGTACAGGACTTGAAGAAAAACTAGGTTTGAAAATGAGTAAAGTGGGAGAAGCTGCTGACCCCCTCAAAGACAGAGACCTCAACAAATTAGAGAGATGGACAATCACCAAGTGTTTGAAGTTTAACAAGGGCAAGTCCCAGATTCTGTGCCTAGGGTGAGGCAACCCTGGTTGTGTGTATAGACCAGGGGACAAGGAACTGGAGAGCTGCACTGTGGAAAGGGACCTGGGGGTCCTGGTCAATAGCAAGTTGATTGAGTCAGCAGTGCCCTGGCATCCAGAAGGGCCAACCTTGTCCTGGGAGGCATCAGGTACAGCATGGCCAGCCAGGCAAGGGGGGGGATTGTCCTGCTCTGCTCTGCTCTCCTCTGCTCTGCTCTGCTCTGAGGGGCAGCCTCACCTCCAGTGCTGGGAGCAGTTTTGGGTACCACAATATAAAAAAGACATTAGGTTCTTGGAGAGAGTCCAAAGTAGGGCAGCAAACATGGTGAAAGGTCTGGAGGGGAAACTTTATGAGAAGAGGCTGAAGTCACTTGGTCTGTTCAGTCTCGAGAAGGCAAGACTAAACAGAGACCTCATTGTGGTCTTCAACATCCTCATGAGCAGAAGCAGAGGGCCAAGCCATCCCTTCAGTCTTGTGACCCGTGGCAGGACTCAAGGAACTGGCATGAAGCTGACTTGGGGAAGATTTAGGATGGATATCAGGGAAAGAGAGTGATTGAGCACTGGGACAGGTTTCCCAGGGAAGTGGTCAGAGCACTGTCTGTCTGAGTCCAAGGAGGATTTGGAAGATGCTCTCAGACACATAGTGTGACTCCTGGAGTGTCCTGGGTTTGGTCAGGAGTTGGAGTCTATGGTCCTGATGGGTCCCATCCACCTCAGTATATTCTGTGTTTTAATGATTCTACAATTCATGATGTCAATTTTGCTCAGAGGTAAGATGATGCTAGGACTGTGATTTCCCTGGTCTGGGAACCTCTCCTGCTCAGAAGTCTAGTCCAGAAGGCATAGAATGAATGTTATGGAAGGATCCAGGCCTCTCATCTTGTATAGCTTGATCTCAGTAATTCACTTAGGAATGTAAGTAAATTGAGGCTCCTTTTTCTTCCTTCATATGGGGTCATATAGTGTTACAGTGTAGTTCTTGTAGAATGAAGAAATAAGAATGTATAGCTCAAATCAGAGGAATTGAAATTAGTAAAATACTAGAATTAGATCATTAAAAGTCATATCTATAATTTACATATATGTATATATATTTTGCTTTTTAACTGACTTAAGATCTATAAATATGTGTATAGACTTTTAGTTGAATGGCTGAGAGTGATGCCTGGAAGAGCTGGAACAGAGGCTAGACAGAGTTGGGGAATAAAGGATATTTATTGAGATCCCTGTGAAAGGATCTCAGCACCCTGAAGAAAACCACACACCAATGCAGAATAGAAAACCCAAAAGCCCAAGGCATGAAGAGTAGGAAACAAAGTTATTATAAGATTGTATTTCAATATATTATGCTTTCATAGAACTAAGAACATAAAAATGTGGAAATCCTAAAACAAACAAGCTCTCCTTCCTAACCCCTGAATTTAGAAGTATCTCCTAACTTTATGAGAACTCAACCAAGTCAGCCTAGAAGCTGGAGTGTCAAAATGTGTTAGTGGGATCCTGCAGACCTGTGCTAGCTGCTGAACTCACAGGATAACATCAGTGTGAGTGCAGGTGCTAAGCTTCATTAGGATAGATTGTTTTTATTTTCTCTGTGTTATTCTCTCATCTTTCCACTGATGCCAGCACTTTCTCAATTCTCTTGTCTAGATGGCTGTAGAAGCTTGGGTGTTCAAACCAAGTAGGGAATTACAGCATTTAATTTTGCAAAAGCAATTGGGACACTGAATAGCAAAGGTTATCTGGGAAAGGAAACATCATGAAAGAGATTTCTGCCAACTCCCTGTTTGCAGGTGCTAGGAGATGTAATGGTTCCCTACTGCAGAGCATGATCCTGCTCTGAGCTGCTGCCAATGTCTTCTATCTCTGAGATTTCTTTAGTGTCTGACATGCTTAAGAGGCTGACTAGAAGGAAGGTAACAAGAACAGCTTCATCTTTTATCTTTGTATCTGTCACATCGCTGAAGAGAGAAGTACAGTCACTTGAAGAGAGATGATCTAATCTCCCAATATATTCATGACTCACTTTTATTTTAGTCCAGACAGCAATCAGACATTGGCAGACTTTATTCAGGCCGCTATTTATTTCTTAACTTCTCCAGGTTTAAGCCAAGCTGAAAAGTCAGATTTAGAGCCTGATTAAGGCATCTACCTATAGATTCATACAACTGCTAAATATAATTCAAAATATCTTAAAATATAGTTAGTGGAGATAAAGTCATTGAAGAAAACAGATATGAAAAATTGATTCAGCTCAGTCTGAGTGAAATTAAATACCTCCTTAATGATATCATTTAGCTGCCTAAAAATAAGATTCTGGAGTCTCTTTGGATGTTTTGAATTCCCCTAGCCTACAAAGAATCCAGCTTACAACTGAGGTTTTTTGAATGTGAGCCCTTGTGTTACATTAGACATTCACTGGTTCTTGGGTGATCACCACTCTGTGCAGACATACTTGGTAAAACCTGGCATCTGAAAAGCTACTCAACATTTGTGTTTGGACAGTTCCTGTCTGATTAGCTGAATCACTCCCTAAGTTTAGTAGGTGCTAAAGCTCCCTAGATTGTAATGGGAATTTTAGAAGCATGAACTTATTTTAGCTGAATACAGAAATGGTACTCAGTGTAATTTGAGAAGCCCTAGAACATCTTAAACACAAGATTTGGAGATGTGACAAAGATGTGACTCATGGAAGATATGCTCTTTTCAATCCAGGTAGAAAGTTTTAAATGTTTAAATGGACAGTAGATGTGGGGCCCAGGGGCCCCACAAAGATTTGGTTCCAGGTAAGTACTGTTAAAGTAAGAAGTGTGGCTTTGAGTCCCGGGAAGAGTGGACTCCACCAACCCTCTACCTTGAGGGAGGTATCCTCTAAGCACAGGAAAGGTAAAACTCCACCCTTCACCTATAAATCCCACCACCCTGCCCCTGTTCCAAGTCCTCCACCTCTCGATTAAATACCTCTGGATTTTTCCTGTATTGGTGAAGCCCCAATAAATGGATTTTTGAGCTTCAACAAGCAGAGACCCGTCTTGTTCTGTCTCATGCTGGTCACCAGACTTCCCTGGACTTGATCCTGCTGCCACAGAGCCCCACAAGTAAATGCCTAGATGCAGACAACCAAGCCAAACTCCCCTCACATGCAGACATCTGCATACAGTCTTGTCTGTTCAGCTGTCTTACAGCCAGTCCATTGGCTAGCTCCACTGAAAAACTATTTCAGATTGTAGATCACATTACCTAACCTTCAAACTTTAGACCATTTCCTGAGTCACAGACCTCATATGTCCTAAAGTCTGCAGGAATTTAGATAGGGTTTTGTCATTTACAACTTCCAAATGTCTCTCCGTTACAAAGAAACTCTATCAATCCAACCTGTTACCATTCATTCTTAATAGACAGAGCCAATTCCTTTGGAGAGGTCCCAGAAAGGAGACGGTTCTGGCTGTGTATTTCCTGCCTCAGCTAAAGAGTGGTGCTTAGTTTGTTGTTTTTCCTTGATGCCCTATTGTGAGATCATAATTTAATCTTCAATCAAGTGATGAAGTTTTGAAAAATCATTAGTGTCCTCATAAACAGCTACTGATTGTTCATATTCTGGAAATGTTAGCTCTTTCACAATTTCACTGACAAGTCTTCCCCCTCACTGTAAGGTGACCAACTTAGTTAAGAAAGTGAAACTGATTAAATGATAATTTTCTACTAATTCTCTTCCTTTTTCTTTTGAGATTGTGTTGGGAATGGGAGAAAGACACCTTTCAAAGCTCCAACTTCAAATTATATTTTTGATGCTACATGTCTATAGAGGATGTGCATTGTACTCATAATTTCAAAAGTTTAAAACTTACAATATTTGAGTTGTTAAATTACACTTGTTATTCCAGCCTACTGAGAGGAATTTTTTGCAGTCTCAAAAAGACACAAATTGGGGAAACATGCCTGTGGCCCAAAAAGCACAATTATCTGTTTTAGCTTCACTAAATATTTTTGAAATTTGGGGAAAAATAAATTAAATTATGGCATATAATGCATATATTTGCAACTGCATGATGTTCATTATTTCATTAGCAGGAGATTTGAAGGGTTATTTCATAGAACTAGTCAAATTACAGAGGAGAAAATAATCAAAGAATGCCTCAAAAAGGCTACTTCTCAAAGAAGAAGGAAAAGAAGTTTGTGAAATACGTGTAAGGGACAGATATCTCTAGCAGCTTGTGAGAAATACTTCCAAAGACAATCCATTCACATACCAATTTTTCCTTTTTTTTTTTTCAAAATACAACTGCTAGTGAGGGGAATCTGTGAAGAGGGGAACTGATAGGACTGATGTTTTGAGAAGTCTGTCCACAACTAACACAGAATAAGTGCAAATGCATGTGGAGAGTTCTCTGGGGATGTGCTTCTGTGGCTAAGAGCCAGACAGAACATGCTGTCACCATGTCCTTGCTGCCAGCCAGACCAGAATCTGGGTCCCCAGGATATGTTCTGCAGCAGTGTCACCCACAATATCTCCACTTTTATGCTTTCTTCAGAATTAAAATAGAGGAGAAAACACTTTACTCAGTCTGGACAAACTTAAAGATCCTGTCAAGGATCAGACAGGCTTACAGGTTCTCCTCATTCTCTCCCGATAATAATTTTTTATGTTCTGATTTTCATTTTCCTGCTCTCTTAGAGAACTAATCATATTCTCTCAGTGGAGACAGGTGTTTGTTAAATACTGATTTAATTTTCACAAGTTTGGCTACTGTTCTTCCTTCCTCTGCTGCTTTGTTATACACTGGGGGAATGAGGAAAAGGAGAGTTAAATCCATAGTTCTCAGTCTGAAGGAGGGGGCTGTACCCTGATGTTCTGTCAAGAAAATAGCCTGTGAACAAATAATCCTACTAAATAAAGTTACTGCCATGCCACCTCCATGCAATTCACAGAGGGGACCTCAGGCTTCTACTGCAATGATGAGGGCAGGTTTAAGGGTCAAGCTTAGTCCCATCTTTAAACTGGTATTCTGATATGACACATTATCATATTGAGTCTCTGACAAATGAGTAGATTTTTTAACTAAAAAAAAATCAGTCAAACTGACTCGCAAGTAACTACATTCAAAATATTATTGAATACCATATAATATTTAATAATTAAAACACTTATCCAGGGAGCTGAAGACATGCTACATTACATTACATTCCCTTCCCAGGTTTAGAAGTTCAGATGCACAACTCTTCAGCATAAAAACTGAAATGTTCTTCTCAGTGAATGACTTGGAAATTTCTATTTTAATTTAGTGTGAAATACTGAACTTTTGTTACACAGAACCTTAAATTACATAAACTAATGTAATTGCTCTTCATATACAGGATAATGTAGAGACCTGTATGTTCTGTGGGCAGCAAATGTTATCATGCATCTCCATTTGTAAATGCTACTTCATTAATGCCTTTGTCTCCAAGACAAACATTCATCTTGTTTTATTTTAGCTTTCTAAAAGTTGCCCATTCTGTATAGTCAATCAGAGGCAACGGCATTTCCAAAGAATTATTAATCTGCTTACTGGTTCTGCAGGTGTCAATTCTTCTTTTTAATTGCATAGTTCAACATCTTGTCTAGGCTGTCCATGAAGGGATGGGACTCAGAGGCTTAAGCAAAAAATGTGAAATGCCACTGTGACTCGTAAAGCATTGCAGAAATTTACACACTGCTTAAAGATACTACACAGGATGTGAGAGAGATTACAGACAGGGGGTAGTCAGGTGAGATGCCCACTCCACCTGTCATTATATACCCAGCTGGATGACCCGTTTCTAATTTCTAGACAGCTAAGGGCAGTTACATCGAATCTCACTCTAAAGATCTAAATCAGTTTTCCAACCCCGTACCAACAAGAAGTAAACTTTACATGACTGCAGCAGCAGCAGAAAGGCAAGAGCTCTAAATGAAATCTATGATCTCTTCCAAAAAGAGAGCTTAATGGAAATTTACTTTAAAGATATACCATTCCAGCTACCTACATTATTTTGGTAGCCTGACTTGCCCTTCAATAGCTCTAATTCATGGAGGAAGTAGGCAGGATTGTACTCTTCAGTTTCCATGTGGTATGTTCTGTCCAAATCCAATACCACAAGCACTGCAAACAGCTTTACAGAATTTCAGATTAGTTAGGCCCATTGACTTTCTAGTTTTGGCTTACTTAATGGTACTTCTAACATTTCCAGATGGATGTTTCATATGAGAAGCACTGTTTATTCTGTGGTGACATTGTTAAGTTATTTAAAGTAAAAATAAATAAATTTTATTTTCCAAGAATGACTATTGCACTAGAAAAGCTTCTGCTACATAAGACCTGCTTCTGAACCCCAACAAACAATCTAGACATAACTAAAAGCAGAAATAATTCTACAAGTCTTAAATATGATTCTGAATATGGAACTGCTTTCCTTCAATGTGATCACTTCAGCCTCTTATCCATGTTACTATTCATACTTTGACCTTTAGCCATGTGCTTTGCTTTTCCATTTAATAGGAAATTGATGAATCCATATACCTGTTGTTGGATTTGTTGCCCATCAATTCTGAGCAGTAAATTTCATTGCCTACCCACTAAAAATTCAACTAATAACAAGTCTTTTTTTAAAACTAAGGCATATTTATTGCAGGTATTTTTCAAAAGCCAAATCAATAAATTTGCGGTACGTAGCATATCTATAGATTGCAATGCAGAAGGAAAACAGCCTCCCAATGATATGTAGCATAGTAAAGTACAAAGCAATAAATATATAAAAACAATAAAATAATAGTGAAATGTCAGTGTGATGCTAAGTAACAGATGATAGTAAGTAAAATCAAAAATGACCACAGGAATAGAAATCACATTTTTAAAGGTCAAAGTTTTTTATGAGATTAATGCATAGCCATATCCTTCAGTCTTTCCTCATCTTAAGACTCATGTATTTCAGTTGGGAGTACACTTTAATCAAGACTAAACAATACTGCCCTAATATTTGAGAATTATCACAGACAAATCCTACAGACAGAATTGGTCTTTGTAAGGTAAGGGGATAGGCATTCACAGTCCTTATCAGAACTGGTTTTCTACAATTCTCTGAATTCAGATATTAAAACTACTAGGTTTTGCCAACTAACTGCAAATGCAGTGATTTCCAATATTCTGATATGAATCTACTGTTAGGCAGGACTTTTTGTAAGAGAGAGTTGAGAGTCTGCACACATACATTTCCCAATAGATAGTGGGTTTGCACAAGAGATATGATGAGCTACGCCAACATAAAGATATATAAAAGTGGGAACTAGGAATGTGTAACAATCTTTTGTAATGTATGCATTTCAGACCACCTTATCACATTTGTATGAGCTCGAAATGAGTTACTGAAGACAAAGTTTTCTTTAGTATAATTTTTTTGTTCTAAGCATCTTCAGTTAAGTTGCCTGTTACAGATAATGAGTTTTTAATATACCCTTACGAAGGAAGCTAAAAAATGTATAATCATATACCACAAATTGACTTGTCTGAATCAACACACACAAGTAACTAAGGGCAACCATCAAACCACAGCTGAAATGCAGAGTAGATTTATTTCACTACCTCCCTAACAATGTTGGGTGTAAGAGACATGCGGGAACACAGGCTCGGTTCGGCTCAGTTCATCCTAGAGTACAGCAGGAGGAGGGTTGGGGAGGGCTCGCTGCTTGCCTCACCATGCAAAAAGCTTTGGGCATGTCTATGAGTATGTGCTACCTCACCACAGGAATTCTACTTCTCAAAACAGGCTCTCTTATGTTACAGTGCAAGATATGTCTAAAAGTATGTGTTCTATCATCATCTTCATAAGGTGTTAAAAACAGGTGGGGCAGAGTTCCTTGTCTCCTCCATGACTCATCCCTGATAACGCCCAGGGATATCTCCTAATGGGCCATGAAATCTCACTGTATGGCTCATAAAATTACATTATTCTGTTGTGAAATGCTCCGCCCAGGGGGAGGAAACTAGCATTCCTACCTGGATATAATTGGAGCCGTGGAACACCATGAGCAGCCTTATCCACTGGATACCCAGAGGACAAAAGCCATATAACCAGCACTGGACTTTCAAAGGAAGAGCAGACCCTTCTACAGGATCACTGTTTCAACAAGTCCGCATCTACCACTTCATGAGGACTGCAGCCACCACTCTGACCAACAGGATGTCAGCTTGTAGCCTGACTCTTGTCAGTTTAAGCCAGTGTTTTCTACCTTTATCTTAGTTTTCCTATCAAATTCTTATTTGGAATCTCCTACTGGTTTGTTCTCAGACTAGTACACAGGCAGAGGATGAGCAGCAGTAGGCATATGAAATTGAGTTTTCCCACATCAACATTTTTAGAATTCCAGATTCAAGGTCAATTTAAGCAAAACTTAGTTCCTTCCTCTTCGAATCTGCCAGTTTTAACCCTTTCCTATCAGCACTTGTGAAAGTGAATTTAAAGAATATGAATCTTCTGGTAATCATTTTGTCTGAATAATTTATCTGGTAGTTCAGTATTCACTTTCAATTGTAAAGATCACCAATGTGAGATATTAAAGATTATTATTTGTACTAATTTGCCCTAAGATGCTCCTGCAATTTAGTAAATTTAAGGAGAATAAGGCTAGTTTAGAATCCAATTGAGGCATTTTAGAAGTGTTTTGTCTGACCAGCATCATCAAGCTTCAAGTACAGCAGGCCTCAAAATGTATCAGGATATCCTTTGTAAATGCATTGTTAACAAGTTTAACATATTTCTGAATTTAGAGCTAATGAAGTCAGGATGCAGAGCCTGTGCCTGTTCTCAGCAGTAGACTTAACAATGGATGCAACATATTGGAAAGGGAAAAGAATATATTCCCTTTCCCTGGCTTTTGAAGCTGTACTGGGCAATTGCATGGGCATTGCTGAAAGATCAGGAAGAAAAATCTTGCAAAAAAATGAATGTTTCGATTTAGCTAAATATTCCCTTTGCCTTCAGTATGAAGTTCAATGCCTTGCAGAATAAGGGGAGGGTGGCATTTAACTGTCAAAACCTCATATTTTAAGCTTAATGTGTTTATATTAGGTGACTGAATTAGCTGACCTTCAAATCTTTCCCTATACACAGTTATTGAGTCACCTTAGATCCTGTAGATACTTATGATAACAACCATAACATTTCACAAAGAAAGAAACATCTTTAGATTTCCATTCATTATTCTTCATTCCCATCTGTCATCCTCAGTCCCTTAGCCTTTAGGCTATCACTATCCATCTATGCACTTCTCAGGATACCTTTTTGGGTGATGAATTAAGCTCCCTGACCAGAAGGGCACAGTGTCATGTTACTACTCAAAATAAAGATTGTTTTGGTGAGGTGCAGTTTGTCTCAGAGACAGAAAGAAAGCACTGTTCAATTTCATGGGAGGGGACCATGACAATGGGTACTTTAGGGAAGGTGAAAGTGTGTGTCTTCCTCCTCTTTCAGTTCATGACACTAGTTCCTACTTCTGGATGGGTAAACAGGTCATAAAAAAAAGTGTCCTTGCCTATGACAAGTAGGCATAGTAAATGTTTTACAGATTCATGCACTTATATTTGTTATGAACTTTCGTTTCTTGATCTTTGAAAAAGGCAAAATGTTTAGTTTACTAAATAAGAATATAACTGCAGAAAACATCTTCAGTTTCTTTTTTTCTTTAACTGTCTCAAAAATCCCAATAGTTTTCACATTTGAATCAAGTTTCTTGATAAGCATATGATCATAACAGAGAAATCATTATAGTCAGTAAAGCCCTAAGCTAAGCCCAAAATAATTTCATCATTTGTAAATCATTGTCACTTGAATGTTTTCTCAATATGGCTTAATTATAATTCAATGCAATGTTAAGCTTCTGGGAAAAGACCTCCATTAAAAGGTACTTCCTGGGAAAAGTGGGAAATCAAGAGCTCTCAGAGCATTGCACTTTATTATTCATATATAATTCTTCTGCACCACTGAACATCTGCTAATAAATTTGATTCAAGTTTCCATGATAGCTTTTACCCTCATCATTCAATCTCTGCATGAGCTTGTATCTGATGAGAATTGACAGTATTTACTTATTGCTGAGAATTCTTATCCTATTAACAATTTAGCCCACAAAGTCATCAGGTAAATTAAAGTGTTTATAAAGAGCTTTCTTCTCCAATTTTAAAAATTAAATAATATCTTGATTTAGAAGAGAATTTCTGTAGATTCCCTGGAAGCTAACTGACAGATGGCCACCTTGGCAGCATGCTGCAGCAGTGCAACCATACATTTATTGAGAATTTCTGATGCATAAGGTGATCAAGAACATCGGAGGATATTACTTTTAACTTCAAGGTTTGTCAATCTTCTTTTCCTTTGTGCCTCCACATATATAGATAAGCTAAAACCAGATCAAATATAAAAGTTCCTTTCAACAAGTACAGATCTGTCATATTGATTTGCTGTTTGACTTTGTTCCATGTTCTATAGCTCTTTTCCATGTGGTTAGACCACAGAATTGAGGGTTCATGTTTCCTAAGTCCATTCTGAGATCTTCCTCTGAATCATTGTCTGGCATTTGAAGGAGTCACTAAAATCAAGCTTATCAGAAATGCTTACCAATGTTTCTACTTAAGCCAAGTGTTTGTTTGTATCAAGCTTGAAACACCCACAATGGGGGAATCCTCTTAATATTCCTGGCCTTTATCTCTGCATGTGCCTCATCTTCTTAAAAATGCAATATAAACCAAACTTATTTTGTACGGTTAAATGACTTAAGACTTTTGAATCTCCCAGAAAAGCTTAGTAGG
>VWYI01016931.1:32150-77259 GCA_013399455.1 Anthoscopus minutus | reverse complement strand
TTTTATGATGGTCTCCATAATTTACATCCATGTTGCAGATAAAGTCAGGCTTTTTGACCTCCCAATAACATTGTGATAATAAACTCATTAAAGACTAGACTGGACCAGTGGCTACTGTAACACTTTAGATTAATCACCTTTTGTTCTCATATTAAAGGAAGTGAATGTTTCCTTTTCTAAATACAAATACTGTGGCTATGCAATACCGGTCAACTTACTGTGACAGCCTTAATGGAAACTAATATACAACCAGGCATTCCTTCACTTTTAAGAACTTCTAACAAACCTTGCTGAATCAGAAAATTGAAAATATTAAGACTATTTTCAAAATACTTACTGGATTCTGAATGATGACATTGTATAGGCCGCATGTTACAACAAGTGAAGGAAAAACATACTTTATACCAGAATACACTTGTGTCTCTTCAAAATGCTAACAATAGCTAATATAAAAGCTTCTAAACATTTCTGGAAAACTATGAAAAAACCCAAAAGTTCTATATCACTGCATTTGTAGTGTATATAACAGCACTTGTAGGACATTTAGCTGTAATTACAGTTCAGACATCTCTTAGGTCAAGGAAACATTGACACTAGCAATCTTCTACTCTCCCAGATTAAGAAGCATTTCTTCAATATTTTATACAACACTTAAGTCAGTCTGATGTAATTCTCCAGTAATTCTAAAAGGCATGGCATGTACAAAATATAGGTCAATGTTGAATACCTTGCTCATTTATTGTAACTTAACTACTATGCCAGAGATACCTATAAAAGAGAGCCTAAAATTAGCTGTCATTGCTAAAGAAATTTTAAAATTATTTTGCAACTTCCCAAATCTGAGCTACTGAGAATAGCTATTGTTAATTCAATAGGTTTGTTACTTATGGCTTCTTTAAAAGAGCTGTTTACAATGCAAGAATCACTTTTTTTCTGGAATGGGAGAACATAAATGTTTAAAAAAAAAGAAAAGGGCTGATCACAATTGACAAAGTGCAGAGCTCTGAAAGACATCTGGTTTCTGACACTGACCCACTCACTGAGATTAAAAATAAATAGAAGATTATGAAAAATCTAGTCTCTGATTCAATATGGTATTCAGCTATGTCTAGCTTTACATATTTAAGTTATCCTACTAAAACTAATGGAATTAGTTACTTAAAAGATTATCTCAATGCTCATAGACAATGCTGGAGGAGAGAGTGAAAGTAACTCCAGGCAGAGAAAGTAAGGCAAAGCATTTCAGGGGTCAGCTGCACCTAGCATTGTGCAGAAACTCCACAAGTCCCATGTTGCAGAAAAGGTGAGGATTTGCTTTCACTGTTTTCAGATAAGCAATGAACCCCATCCATACAATGATCATTTCCATTTCCAGTGTCTCCTAACACATGTTCCAAGCAGCCTTGCTGAGGAATAAACAGCAGCAGAGGTTTGAAACAGAACATCTGGGAAAAGGAGCTGTTAAGTAACTCCACAAAGCCTTCCCTTGGCAAGGTCAACGAGCTGCAGAGATTAATTTTCTGTATTTTTCAGGATGTATGAAAACCAAGATTTACTAACAGTGGATACTTCTAGCACAGATTTTTCTCCTTAGTGACAATAAAACATGCATGTGATCAACTCAAAAAAGAATTAAGGTATTACCAATTGCTAAGGGGAAATCAAATGCCCTGAAAAAATCTGTTAAAAGCAGCTCACTAGGAAATAAATAAGAAAGCATATTGGCTGGACTTTCATTGTAAAATTACCAATGGTTGCAGAATAGATTGTTACTATTCCCATTTCAAATGTGGTAACATTCTATAGGTTGAAAAAAAATTACAGAAATAACACCCTTCAAAAATATTTAAATAATCTGAATTCTTTCACTGAAATAATAAAAATTCCTTGATATTCCAGATGACATTTTATTTTTCATTTCCATTTTTTAAATTAACTGAAAATTAAGTTCATACTTAAGTGATACTAAGTTTCACTTTTTCATCTGTATCTTTCAGCAAAGTTGAGCTAGAACATTTAGCGATAAACTATTTCAGTGGAAATAATTAAATAGCTCTCAAAAGAGCATGAAGGCAGGAAAATCAACAACAAAAGAAAAAAATACTTCTTAAGGAAAACAAGGAGTTGTCTTAAACTATTTTTGACCATTGAAATGAAATTATCTGAAATGACTCATCAAACTCATGTCAAGCAAGGCCATCACTATCAATTCCCTTAATCTAAAAAGAGAAACTTCAGTAATTCAAATATTGCTATTTTCCTGATTTTGTTCATTTCAATATAATTTACAGCTAACAGATAATATAAGTATAGGAAATCTCTCCTCTTTGGATACACAGTTTGTTTAGCTGTTGCTGTCTTCTACTGCTACCAAGCAATATTATAATAGGCACTGAAGCAATACAAATTAATTATCTCCCAGATTCAAGCCCTAAGATCTTCCATTTTTAAAAGTTGATAGTTTTATAAAGTTATTTTAAAATAAGATTGGGGGAAAAATATTTTTGCCAATCAAACTTGCTTACTTGGGTACTTAGGAGTCCCTCAGTTCCTATGTAGCCTAAGTAGTAGTCCAAACTTAATTGGTGAAATTTCTGATTTTTTCAGTTTAACAACTGTGCTCCTTTTCTTCCCCAAGCAGGCCTGCACATCTTCTGCCTGTTTCTAAACTTCTTGTAACAAAATAATGCATTTTTTCTCTTTACACAGTTCAACTTAAAAAAAAAAACAAACTTTCCCTAAGGTTTGTCATTAATAAAATTAAGAGGAAAAAAATCACAAAAAGGATTGAAATGAAAGCACCAAATATAAGCAAGCAGAAACTACACTGTGCCAGCCTGCTTGTTGATAGCTATTAAAACGAAACAAATGTTTTCCACCAGTCAAGATAAATTAATGAACAGATTCATTGAAAGGAGGTAAAAAAGGAAAGTTGTAAGTATGTTCATCTATTAGAAAGAAATATAAGAGAGTATTTAGCTTTTTCTTTTCACAATTGATATTAAATGTCAAAATAATCTGAAGTGACAGAATTTGCCACTGATCTTCATTATGTGCTACCTCATTTAGTAATAAAAGACTGAGTCAATAAACTTATGAGCAATGTCTACCCCCCTAATCAAATCTAAACCAACCCTCTTCAAGCCATATACTATAGTGGATATATACTGCAAAGCATTCAATTTAATAAGATGGGAGGAGGAGACTGAAAATAAAAGGAATTTGGAAGATGATTTTCCTGACTCACACCTTGCTCTGCTGTTTTTTAAGAGAATCAATTGAAATCAATTTCCTTGAATATTATAATGAAAACAAATTTACATTTTTATTTGTTGAAAACTTGTTTACAACTTCAGCTTTAATGTCACCCAAACATCATGGAAATAAGTCCATTCAGTAATATAGTCACTATAGCTTTTCCTCTTCAAATTACGTATCAAAATTCCCAGTGACTATGTGCTGGGAGATCTGCACGTGCTGCTCCTCACTATCCCAGTAATCTGGGAGTCAAAAGTAATCAGGTTAATACTGAAACGAACCTCCTGCTTCCACATTTTTTCCACCTTTTTGCACAAAGAGCCTCCTCTTTTTTTCAGTAACTGTTTTGTCTAAAAAAGCACAATAAAGTTTAAAAAACACCACTCAGATTTTCAGATTCAAAGGAGAGATTCTTTTGTCACGATTCCTGATATCAAAAGCAACTCCTCAGAGTTTATATAAACACCAAAAGTTTCTTGTGCTTTATGCAATCATGCTAATAATATTGGCCTGATTGGTTTCTTTCACCTACAAATTTAAGGGAAGACTTCATTTTTGTTTTCACTTTTTTTAAATGGATTTGGTTTGGGTCTTTCTTTTTTTTTAAATTTATGCTTCATATTTTAATCTGACAGAATAATAAATTTAGGTCCATGATGTTTATATCATCAACAAGTATTTGTGAGCAGAAGAATAGGGAACTACATATTTTCAGAGAAAAAAAATTAAGTCGGAAAAGGCTTCCAGGCATTGTCTAATCTAATCCAGCTGCTCAAGCAGGGTCGCCTAAGGTAGATGGTCCAAGTTCATGTCCAGTAAGGTCTCAAATATCTCCAAGTACAAAGCTCTACAGCTTCTCTGGGCAACCTGTACCAGTGTTTGCTCACCCTCACAGCATTATGATGTTTCTTGATGTTCAGACAGGACGTCCTGTGGTTTAGCTTGTGCTCATTGCCCCTCAGCCTGTCACAGGGCACCATGGACAAGTCTGTCTTCCTTCTCTTCAGCCCTTCCATTCAGGTATTCCTTTACATTGATGAGCTCTCCCTGAGCCTTTCCCTCTCCAGGCTGAAGTCTTAGCTTTCTCAGCCTCTCCTCAGAGAGAAGGTACTCCAGTTCCCTAATCACTTTTGAGGCCCTGTGCTGGACTTGCTTCACTATGCCCACATCTCTCTCATACTGGGAAGCCCAGAACTGAGTCCAGTACCGCTGATGTGGCCCCACCCATTGCAGAAGGGAGGGCAAGGACCACCTCCCTAAACTTGCAGGCAACACTTCCCCTAATGCAGCTCCCTATATGCATTTCAGTTCAAACTGCAACTGAAGGTCTCTTGGTTCCTTGAGGCAACCATAAGGCCACAAAATTTTTTAAGATAAAACAAGTTAAAAGAGTAAAACTTTGTCTCTGTGAAGAACCATGCAGGTCTTGGTGCTTCACCGACTCAAATGCCTTTTTGCTAATCATTCCCTCCTGAGCTTGAATTAGACACGGTCCAATTATATCCTTCGGAAAATTATATGCCAGTGTGAAAAACTCTAATACTCCAGGATAATTGGAACTGTCTCCTGTGTATAAACTGTGTGTAAATGGAGGAAGGGAGGAGTTATGAGAAAATGCAACTCTCTACCCTGGTGGCAAGATTAGTTTCTTGGGAAATGAGACATCTGGTTCCAATCCCTGCTACAGAGCAGCACAACAAACCTTATTTCTGAGTTATTTCTAGTCTGGTTATCAGAGCACTTTCTTCAGAGAGAGAAGGTGCACCTTCAAGTGTGCTTAAGCAAAAATAGTGAGTTGAATCTGAGTTTACCACATGTAACATAGCCACGCTCATTACCAGGCTAATAGTTTGGCTAATTTATCAAAAGCAGTACCCAGCCACTTCGTTCTTTCCCTGTTTCACCACTTTTATAATATAAATTATTTATAAAATTTATAAATAAAGAAATTAAATAAACAAATAAAACACACCCAAAAAACACATACAAAAAAGGCAAAAAATACCTAACTCTAATTGTCCTGCTTCAGATGAATATCATATTTGACATATTTTTCCCAGTAGCAATTTTAAAATTTTACTTCTTCCACAGTAGGAGGGTTTGGTTTATTAAGAAAAGAAATTTCATTATACTGCTTTAATATTACCTATTCATTATGTTGAATCACTAGTACACTTCCTTGGATTAAGGCTGATTGAGTCTGTTGGTGTTGTGAGGTCAGACTAGGACCCAGATACCAAGGCCTATCTCATAGCTTGATCTGTTTACACAAGTCATAGCAATGAAGAGGAGTTTTCTTCCTCCTCCTAAAAAAAAAATAGCAACCTGCAATTTCTTTTAATGTGAATTAAAAGAAAAAAAACAAACCAGAAAGAATAAAGAATGTCGAGTGTATGTTATCGTATTAGATCAACTCTGTAGGGTAAATGCTTGAACTTAATGAAGCATGAGATATAAAATATATGAGATAACAAAATGAGATACAAAAATAATACCAGGGTGCTTGGTATCATTAGAAAAAAAAACCAATAAAGGCAACGTGAACTGACCAGATATGACAACAGAAACAATTTTGAAAAGACTGGTATATAAAACACAGCATCATCTTTCAGAATATCATGATTATGTATTTTCTGGAGAAAAATTGCTTCCCGTCAGGTCTGATTTCTTCCGCTTCAAAAGCCAGCACAATGAAAATCCACTTTCCTTTGGTCAATAAAAAAATGAGCATTTAGAGAAAATTTCTTTCCTACGAAACTTCAGTCACAGCTTAACATTTTGGAAGTGGCCTAAGAAATTCTGGCAGCCAAATTCCATGAAAATTTACAGTCATTCCTGCAGGAATGACAGCAGTCCCATGGCCTCAAGGGCAGTGAGAAGCAGGATGCCAGCAGTGCAGCCACCCACAGTTCCTCTCAGCACTTTGATGATTGCACCCACATGCACAGTCTTCCTGAAAACTGTTTCACATAATCAATTGAGGAGAAAAGGGAAAGGTGACTGTTCACAAACAATAAGAAATAAATATATCTAGGTGAACTGTCCAGCCTAATGTTGACAGGGTGATTCACAAAGCCTCTAGATAAGAAGAGTTTCTTAGGAAACCACATATATTGAAAGATAAAACCTGTATTTTGAATAATAGAATCTTCTAAAGGAACAGAGTTGTATCAGCATCACCTCAGAAGTATTGAATTATGTTCAATTTTAATGTATATTTCTTTTTTCAACTAAATGTTTTGCTGTACACATCATAATGCAAATATCAACATGTGTGGGATCAATTAAATTAAATACTTCCGTATTCTTGTGCAACGGCAAAAGGCAATGCTATAAAACCTGGCTGTTTCTTAACGATAAGGTCTTTAAAGTAATTGTGATTTAGATATGAAAGATGCCCATGCATCTTAGAGATTTTAACAGCTCCCCACTGACTTTTTCTTGCTTCCTACACAGGACTAGCCTCTGTTCTCCTACTTTTCTAACACTACCAGGCCTTTCTTACCTGAGAGTCTCCATAAGTTAGTATACAGGGAGAATGTGAAAAGCAAGTAAACATTAATAAGGGTCCTGGAGGAAATTACTTTGAAATTAATCCTGAATGTTATGCAACAGGACTACAGATCAGACAATATAATTTCAAACCATGTAAGAACGTGATAAAATACAAAGACAAGCTGAAGATTGTCTCTATCAGACACATGACTGGAAAACTGCTGCAGATAGGTAAGAGTAGTAGAAATTAGCAAAATGATGGAAGATTTAATTTTGACAAAAATGTAGCACACATACAGAGGAATATGCCCAATTTGCATAAATGGACACATATCCCAAAGTCTCCCGGTGCGAGAAAAAATATTCAGTGTGAGTACATATGTTTAACACTGATAACAAAGAGACAAAATGAAGTAACAAAGTTTTTTTCTTTTAATTCTTCTTAAAAGATAAAATCACCGACTTAGCAGTAAAAGAAAAAAAACTTTATACACATGTATGTACATAAAGGGGATGCTCACCTAAGTGGGAGATTCTCATTCAGAAACACTGACGGCAAACGTGACCTTGTGAATTGTGTTTTAAGAAGTAGGGTGACACTGCCTTACACTATAATGAAAAATATCAAGCTCCTAGTACAATATCCACCTTGAGATTATAGATGTCCATCTTATTTAACAGACCTATAGACACCTATATACTTAGGTGTCTATAGGTCTGTTAAATAAGATGAACATTGAAGAGCCATTTCTGTTTCTTAATCATAGGTACCTCGGTTAGGCAAGTGAGACACTTCACAGGGCTTCAGCGGACAACCCAGACCACGGGCAGCTCTGTGCCTTGCTAGTAGTCCATGGTCAGACCTAAGACAGACAGGCTCAGTAACAGAAAGCAAATTTGTCTTTCAAAGTATTCTACTCTTCCATGTTTGTCAGATTCACAACATTTTGTAAGCATTATCTGATAAATAGATAAAGCATTCTGCTTCAGTTGGTTTTCTACTGACAGAGAAAGCACAGAGAGGCCCAGTAGTAACAATTTATATTTGAATTACAGCTTGCAGTGCAACAGACACATTACACAAATCATTTCAGCTCACTTTTACCAGAAATGGCAAAATAATACTATTTTCTAATGAAATTTCAGCAGCAATTGCTGTCAGATACCTTCTAATTTCTCAACTAAGTCATTGTGTCCAGCTCAGATGCTAAAAAGTAGTTTCTTTCTCAATTACACATTATTGTTTACTCCTTATTTATTAATTAGTTATTTGTTTTGGTTGGTTGTTTTACCATTTTTAATTACATAAGAGCCTTTATAAAAACTAGAAAATATTTCATTTATAAACTCATCATAGTACTACAACTTTGCTACAGTAATAAAAAAAAATCACACTACTAAAAGGCATTCAGATAAAGAAGATCCACTAGGAAAGAAACTAGGAAAACACATTTCAGTAATTTCTAAGTTTTCATGTGTGTTTGTTTATTTTTGTTTCTCAGTATTCTTTGCAAATTTTTGTTCCATTGAAACATAATGGGAGGCTCATTTTGGAAAAAAAGAGTTCATGGGTGAGTATTAATTAGAATACAGAGTTGAGAAAAATAGTTTAAAGGATTGCAAGTTTATTACCCCACTCATCTGCTCAAGTAAAAGAACAAGAGAAAAAATTAAAATTAAGAAAATGAAAAAATGTAAGCAAATAGTTAAGAAGATAAAGGCTAACATTTTTACAATAATGTGCTCAAGACTACAAGTTGCTATTTAGCTCCCAGCTAAATAGCAGCCCCCACTATATATCAGCTCCCAGCTAAATAGCAGCTCCCACTGCCCAATTATTTAAAACTACAGTAATACCTAGAGTTTTTCCAAATACCAGTACTCATTTTCCATGTGAGTTAGTCCCACCAGCAGTCCCACACCTGCTGTATTCAACAAGCCTTAAACCAAACCTCAGCACTGGAGGAATTTTTTTGGAAACAGACTGAACAGCACACAGGATGTCAGAACCAGTGGCAGCACACCACATAGGAACAAAACCAAGCTGCAACCAAGAAACTTGTCCAGCCAGGAAGAACACAAAAACCTAAGTGCAGATTGCATCACATCCAACTGAGCATAGCAGAGATGCGGTTTCTCTTATGCTCCTAAATGTTCTGGAAATAAAAGTATGAATGCTTAATGCCTTCATGGAAGCCAGGTATGTACCACTGTCTGCAAATGAGGGAGCTTCTACAAATGACAAAGCTGCATTACTTATATGTATATTTAAAACTTTTTCAGATAAATAAGTAAAATCCTCTAAATGTTTTAGCTAGAGAGTTTGTAACTTCAAATTATGTTGACCTTGATGGCTCATATTGCTTGTTGGCATGTGCCCTCATGGAGGACACTTTGCCATATGGTGTCCTGGAAAGGGAGTCAGATGTTTGCAAGAGGAGCATCCTTCTTCCAAAAGCCAGGCTGAAAGCTCCTGATAATAAAACCTGCATCAAGCCGAGCAACCAAAAGTGACAAAGTTTACAAACAGAATGTTACCCTGTGTTCTGTCAAACAGCTTTTAGTGGAAAAGCATAAGAAGAAGTATTTCAAATTAATTCTACCATCTCTATCTTTATATAAAATGAAATCATACATGACACTTTTTTTACAGGAACAGACTTATATCTGCATCAGCTCAGAAGCATGCACCTTAAGAAAAATATTGTATAAAAAGGCTGGACTATGACATTTTGCAGCCTTTGTACCAGGAGTGCAGACAACATCTGCTCCTTTATGTAAACAGAAATACTTCTTCCCTGCCCTCAACTCCCAATTTACCAGCTCTACAAATTATCCCGAGACTGAAAGTTCGGGCTCAGTGTCTCCTTCACAGGTTATCTATCACCACTAATATTACAGGCCAAGTCATTCACTCAGGTGTACCTGTTCAGCTCGACCAAACCTGAATCATAAGTTCACTGATTTCTGGAAGAGTTAAGTTTGTATAACATAAAAATTCAAACAGTCAAACTTTTATGATCAGATCTTTTAATTTATTTAATTTGGTGGCAGCTCATCTGTTATTGCAGGGCAGGAATATATTTTAAAGGGTTATTCAACACTGTTTGCAAGAACAATGAATGCAAGAACAATGAATATTTAATATTTACCCATCTTTTAAGTATAGGAACAAGGAGATAAGACTGACTTTCATCTATTTCCGTTCTCTTATAGTAGATTTGATGGTGCCCAACAGAAAAATTAATGCAAGCACTCCAGACAAATAGGTTTAAAAATATTAACATTTTTCAGGGAGAAATGTAACATTTTGTAGGGAGAAAGTAAATCATACTGTCATGAGATTGCTTAATTTATCTGTATAGCAGAACTGTAAATGCAGCAGAAAACAACTTACTGCAATTTAAATAAAGCTTTGCATGTAGTGCTAACAGGGCAAGCTTATTTAATATATTACACAGTCATCATAGCTGCCTTTCAGTTTATACTTCTATAGTAACAAACTTAAACAGAACCCTTATGTTAAAATTCAATGCAAAGTGGCAAAGTAGCAACACTAATCCTTTTCAAATCTCAAGATCATTTAGCTCTTCACTTTTTAGTTTTAGCTACTAGAATTAGATTCAGTTATTAAAAGTAATAGTTTACATATACTAATAAGTCTAACTATTTAAAAAATTAGTACTCCAAAGTTTCAATTTAATTCATACTCTTGAACACAGAGTAGCTGTAAATTTCGTTAAATTTGACCCACCTTATAGGATCTGGTAAAAGAAAAATAGTTTTAATTATATTCAAAACCTCAGAAACAATAATGCTGAGTTTATGTTCAGGTATTCTACAGTTAAGTTTGATTCTGACACTGTTGTATTCTACATGATAGAAAAAGAATGCCTGAAAGCTTTATGTTGTTAAATTTTTGGAGACCTAAAACACTCAGTTGCAGATAAATGAAGTCCTTTATTTAAAGCCCATGTAGAGTATCAGCACTAGAAGCACCAAGGTACCCAGACATTTGAACTCCAAAAATTGTGGATATTTACCATTTTCTGGTTCAGATCCTAATTTCTAAAACTGGAACAATAGAACCTTCTAGCCTACAGCAGCTCAATGTGTGCTAACTTAAAAAAAAAACCAACTAGCTAAATTCTCAGATAAGAACTGCAAGAGAATTGATAGTGCAATCTGATGTTAAATTGGCTTCAAGAATTCAGGATATTGGAGCAGCTGGTACAATAACGACTGCATAATTATAATCAGCAACTCCCTTGGCACCTGAAATCCTGAATTTTGACATCTAGGCCTCCAGAATTAGTAGACACTTGTGCACAGGTTCTTGATGCATACCCGAAGGAAAAACTATTTCTTCCTTCTCTCAAAACAAGAGGTATATTATCACAACTCTTTGGAAACACCCTACAGTAAAGATTAAATTGATGAAAAAGAGAATGGGGGGGAAAAAAAAGAAGAAAAAAAAAGCCATAGAAGAGAAGGCATAAGGATACACTGTTGCTTGTTCCTCACCTCACAGGACAGGCCTGTGGACTTGCACATGCTGCACAAAAATTAAGAATTTTTTTAAGTAGCACTGCTGTAAGTATGCATAAGAAAAAAAAGTAAAAAGATAGATTTAAAGAGAGAGAGCAAGGAAAAGCACATGGCCAATGGAATTATAAAGTGAGAATGGAAAAAAAATCCAGCTGTTTTCCACTCAAGTGGACTCTTCCTGGGATTTATTATTTAGACACATCAGACTTCAGCTCTTAAACAAAAGAGCTGCAGAGCCCATTTTAAGTTCACCCTGCTGCCTGTAAAAGTGAAGTCATGCCCCATAACCTCTGCTCCAACATGGAGGGAGAGCTCCCAGACATGCTTGAAGACACAGAGCAATGGCAGGGGTGAATACTATCCAGTACAAAGATTATTCAAAACTATTGAGTTTGTTTCTTTTCTGCTTCTTCTGGAAGCACTTGCAGCTCAGATTATTTTCTCCTGCACTGCTGGGCTTTCTCCTCAGAGAAAAGCCCACCAGGGCCAGGCCCTCTTCAGAGCTCCAAGACGTCAGAAAAGAAGCAAGCAGCACAGTGTAAAGAAGCAAGGTGTCAAGCGGCTGCCCTGCCATCTGCTGCTGGGTGTCACGGGCAGGAGAGGAACCACCTGCCATGCCCAGCCTGCTTAGTAAACACGTCTTGGGTGAGGTCACTGATGAGCACAGCTCTGTTCTGCTCACACAGGAACACCGCCCAGCCAACTCCCAATGAAGGGGACGAGTCAGCCTTTACAGACAGGCTCAGCCAAAAGGGAGTTTTTTTCAGGAACCAGAATGACTGCTACAGTCCAACAGTCCTGGAGCGAATAAAATGCCCAAACCCTTCAGCTTTAGATACTATTTCCCAATTTCTAGCCCTCAAGACCAAGAACAACCAACACAGTGCCAGGCAGAGGCTCATGTATTGGTGTTTCCCTGCCTCCCACTCCTCCCACTGGGTTTGACTGAGCTTTTCCAAGGCCTTTCCTCCTCACCAAGTTGGATTCACTCTACTCCGGATGTGCCTGAAAGCAGTTTCAGGAGATTATGACACCGCTGATAGTAGCCTGGGGTGGGTGGGGAGAAAGCAGCTTGTCCAAACAGTGGAGAGTAACTGCAGCACTCTTGGTTATAGGCGACAGTCAACTAATCAGGGCCACGGCAATGTTTGGCTAGAAAAGATCATGTTTGCAGGAGAGGTGGGCAAAAAGAGAAAGGGACCATCTGCTTCCTGCATTTCACCTTGTCCCAGACTCTCCCCGCTGCCCAGACATCCTGCAAGCAGTCTGCCAGCAGGGCCGAGCCCAAGGACTAGACAGATAACTGCAAGCAAGATCAGTGTCCCAGCCTTCCCCTGTTGCAGGTTTTCAGAACAAAATGAAATCTTCCCCCTCCAACATTTACATCTTTTCCTGATCCATGTTTTAACTGCACAGCATCATACCTTCCAAATATTATTTCACAAGTAGCATACCAGAGTCAATTATCTTGTTTATATTTGTCTTACTTTTTTAAACAAATTAATTTTATTCTCAAAAAATATATCCACCTTGAAAGCAGCATATTAATTTCTTTTGTGTATGGTTTGTACATGCCAGGTACAAACTTATGGTTTGTACATGCCTGGCTACTCCATGAAGATCATTCTTTGAAGTCAGACAGGTTTATTTTGGAATCCTACATTATTTTTTTTTTCCCACAATGTATTTCTTCACAGAACTGCAAAATTTTAGTCAATGATCAGACAAAAATAGCAAGTTGTTAGTAATCTCTTACTCATAAACAGGAAACAAATACACTTCCCCTAATTTTATAGCGTATTTATGGAAAATGCTGAAAAAAACACTTAAAGATATTTGTACCACCAATCCTGTATCCTCTGTCTCTCTCTGTTGTACAGTATGTACAGGACAGATTGCTTTGTTTTTTCTTGGGAAAACAATCTGGGACACAAATGATCCCTTCATTTGTCAGTACAGCTCTGTCTCTCCCTTTGAAGGCATTTACACTGGACAGTGGAATCAGTGTGGGAGAAAAACAGAGACAAAGGAAAACTTTACCTCAGTCATGAATGTGAGCCTTGGAGTTACAGAAAAATGGCTAGGCCCTATTGAGCTTAAAAGCAAAAGGAATTACATACGACTCTCAATTCTTCTGGGCAACTTTGAACCAGAAAAGTTCACCAGCTGCTACAGAGAGGTAAATATAAATCAGGTGCTGTGGTACAACTTCAGCTTGCAGTGCCCAGGTCAATCAATGCTAGAGCTTGCCTTTACTCCAGAAAGGATTTGTAAGGAACAACCACATTGCTTTCCACTCATATCACTGGATAGTAAGGAATTGTCCCAGCAATCCTTTACTTTAAGCTTCTCAAAACCCACAGTACAACACCAAGACCAGAGGTGACCATTACACAGAGCAGAAGTTACCAGTACCATAAGGTAGAAAAAGCCCCTGATGGCTTTAGTCTTGTGTGGTGGTCCAGCTCCACCACAGCCCACTAAACACAGCTCAACAGCACTCATTCGAATCATCTGGGGAGTTTCAATAAACTGATTTTAAAAGTTAATATTTCACAGTGTGTTTCATAGTATCTAGATACGTTTGTATTTCTGTATCCTTCAAAAGGAATATTCCACTGTTATTGTTAGCATACAGGCATGAAAATAGAAAATAAATTCGTAAAGGTCTAGTATTTCAATCTTTGGCAAAAATAGTCAAACTTGCAAGAGGACTAAAGGCTAATCACAGAAACAGACCAACACGCTGACACAGAATAAATTAGATCTTGAGCTTGTCAGTGTCAAAAAACATTCCCTACTAAACAGTCACCATGTTTTTATAAAAAGATGTTTTCCTTAGGAGGCAAGGCAAGGAGTCTGGATTCTTCTTCTCATGGAGATAAGTTAGCCTACTTTCTCATACCCATACGAATCCCTTTGGACTATGCTGTATCTTCCGGGTTTTTGGAGAAATAACAAAGATATCGTAATTTTTTCCATTTTCCAAAAGTTTCTGCAAGAAAAAAGAAGCATGCAAATTTTGATCCTGCATCAAAATTATGGTCCTAAGTAGGCAAGTTTCTCCACAACAGGAGCTCTGACACCACCTTTCGGAAAAGAAAACTACTGAAAAGACACTTCTCCAAAATAAAAAGTCAATTAATTTTAAGTATTTTTTCCCTTTTTTTTTCCCCTCATGCTTACCTGCCAGTTGTTTCCATCTATTTACCACAAAACTATTTTGGGGATAGGACCCAGTATCTGGACATAGACCTAAAGTATGTATCAGGTATTTGCCAAGGTCCTCAGAACATTTTACAGGTGCTGTGATAAATCATTTTTTGACATGCAATTTAAAACCAAGGTATACTAACCTAAAAAAAGTCACAAAAAGGTAGGACAGGAGCTGGACATTTACTTTGATAGAAAAAATGTTTCCTGTTAAAAAACTCACCTGAACTAAGAGGAATTTTTGATGCTTCACTATCACATAAAAGTCTTAAATTTCCTATAAACATATTTGTGCTAAATACTCGGGATAATGGACAGCTGAAACACAGAACTACAAAGTTATTCCTGCAAAGGCTGCAATACATGCAGAGCCTTGCTTCTCATCAACACTCCAAGAATACAGGGAGAAAGCAGAATATCGAGCACATCCTTTTCTCAGCCACTAACAAGCTGTTCCTTCCTCCCTGAAAGCCCAAAGGCTGCTTTAAACAGGGTCTATGAAAGAGAGCACGGCACCTGTGGCTGGTGCTGCTATTATAGTACACCCATGATGATTCCTTTCTGGGAAGGATCAAAGCCACTCTCCCTGCTGTGCTCCCCTTTTCTCCTTGCCAGGGGTTTGGCATTAAATGAGCCCCATTTCAGCACTGTCTACCTCAATTTCCACTGTAAGTCCAACAAGATCACCAAGTGATTCACAGAAACACAAGTAAAAAGTAAATGCTGCAACTAAATAATTCTTCCAAAATCAGAGAATCAATGCAATACACTTTGTGACCAGACCTGAACTGTCAATTTTTGTTTAAGTGAGACAAGAACACCAAACAGGATTTGAAACTGTAACAAATATTTAGACCAGTTTCATAGAAGGCAACCACCCATACCAATGACAGATCACTTGTATTGCTTTTCAGAGTGTCAAGGATTTACTTTTATCAGGAAAGTGACCATACATACTTTGTTTAAACAGTCAATACCACAAAGCCATTGCCATGAATACAAGGCAATCTTGTTAACTTACTATACAGATGGTTTTAAAGTGGTCTTCATTGCCAGGCTGAGCTTTTAAAGTCCCTTAAAAATGTGTGCCTTGTCACTTATTCAAATACATAAGAAAATATAAACATGTTGTACGATCAAGTGGTCCCTAAAATGAATAACAAGGTTCTTATTTGCCACAGTTGGTCTCACTTATTTACCTGCTATAGCACAAAGGAAAGAAGGCTGTTACTGGAAACAAGAATAACAGGAAAACACAGTCTCAACGGGATGCAAAGCCATATTTTAGAGGTTCATAAAGATTTTATTATTAGCTTCTTGGTTTTTCTCCTTCTTTTTTCCTATGCTTACAACACCACAGGAAACACTCCTGTGCTATATAAGATTAAGGTACTGACTTGGGAATGATAATTCTCAAACTGTAGTTCTAGCTCCAATACTCACATACTGCAGCAGGGCAATTCAATTCACCTTCTTCTGTATTTGCTTACCTTCCTGTTCAATGGGGATAAGATCTCCAGAAAGGGGCTCTGTATATAAACCTTGAGCTTTATAAAACTCCTAAGATGAAGCAAAAATATGCCGTACAAAATAAAATGTATACAAATAAAAGTGCTTAAATAAGTCACTGCATACTAGAGCTAGTTGGAAAAAACTACAACCAATTATCCACCACATAATGCTACTTTATTGAAATCAAAATGCTACACACAATTCACATCCACTTTGCTGGCACTTAAAAGATTTCTTCAGACAATTTTTGAAGCATGCATGTAGGTTCATTTGGAATAATAATAATTTTTTTAAAATAAAATTAAAGTGCTCTATAAAATGGCATTTATTTTCAGCAATCTTATTTTTAAACTGCGGATATGCACTACATACTTTGGAAATTTTATGTCAAAAACTTTTAGCTGTGCTTGAAAATGCTTTATTATTTTCCAAACTGGCATTTTAATAAAGTTCTTTTTGATCTGAATATCTCATATATGAAAAACTCAATCCATAGTTTCAGTGTTAACAACTAAATTTTCAATTACATGCTGCCACACCTTCCAGTGACTCTCATAAAGTCAGTCTGCATTTTTATATTTAATTAAAATTATTCTTATTAAGCTTTTATTATTTTTTTTTACATTCAAGCAATTACTCATTAATTTTAATACACTGATGATAAATACACTTCATGGTGAATTAAGCTCTATTCCTCAGGTTCGAGACTTACTGGTTTTGTTTTGTTTTATTTTACTTTCTTAAAAGACTACATAATATGAACTCTCATTAAAAATTGGGGGTTTTTCTCTGCCTTTGTAGAGCTTTACCTTTTCATTAAATATGTATGAAAAAAAACCTAGTATAGTAAATTTTACTGATTTTTTTCCCCTCAGTTAATTTTATCTACAGTTATAAATGGAACTGGGGGTTAAGAACAGACACTGCAGGCCTAAGAAATCCTTAGCAACTTTATGACAGAGTTATTACCTCCAACTTCTGCAACCCATTATATCTTTTTTACTGAAATAATCATGATTATTGCACCCTGAAGCACACTTTAAATGTCATAATATATTGGTTTGTATTAGAGTTCATCTACAGGGGATAGCTGGTTTAAGTAAAACGCTTAAAACAATCTTTTTTTCCTGTCATTTAGGAATTATTTTTATGCTCTGCCCCTTGAGGTGGGTTAGAAATTCTGGTATCTGTGTAGAAAACCTTCAAATATCCTGCCAGGTCCCTGAGCCCCTTTGGGATTTAGCTTTTCACAAACATCCTTAAATGTTCTGATTCCTCTGATTCCTACTAGCCTTAGTGGTCCAACAATACTAAAGCAACGACAGGCTCAACTCCTCATAGACCTTCAAACTATCCACCAAACTGAGCCCTCCTCTACCTTGCAAGCATTTACATATTTCATTTGATTGACAAAAAAGGAGGGGCTGTGGGAGAAGAGAAAGGTGATGATGCCACATGCACTGCCCCTCAAGCAATAGCTCCCTGACCAGAGGAATTGCTTGACAATCCATCAGGGTCCCTCAGGCAAGCATGGGTACCAAGGTTCCCACTTCTCCCACAGGCAAGCTCTCCAGGTTTCTACTAAATGCTCACCTGCTCCTGACCACAGAAGGCTTCCTCTCAAAATTTCAACAGCTGCTGCTTCCATTATGGTGTAGAATGGAAAGGTTTTAGTTTTGGGGTATTTTTAATTTTAATTTTAATTTTCGCTTCAGAAGCATACAAAAAGCTGCAAACATTACTTATAACACAAAGACCTACCTCTCTGTTCCCAACAACCAATCTGCTGCCTGTATGCTATAAACACATCAGCACTCAGAAAATCTGAATTAGAGCTGATTGGAATTAAATTTGTGGAATCACCCATATACACCCATCTGTCTCTAATTTAAGATTATATTTATTCTAAAAGAAAAATCTAAAGCTATACAAAAATACATTTTAAATATTAAAAATGTTAATCTTAAACAACAGTTTCTTTAGAGGCAGAAGCCAATCCAACTGTTTGAATCAAGTACACAAGGCTTTATTTTCTACTTATTTAAGATCAGTTATTCAGGGGATCAACATGCTCTTCAGAGTAGAAACACTGTGTGGCACAATTGAAAAAAAAATATTTGCAGTCAGATGTGTTTGGATAGTGATTCAAAAGACCTCTGATATAAGTTTGCCTTCTCATGACTTACGCAGATGCTGCATGTCAGGTAACCAATAACCATCAACCACATCCATGACTTCAGGTCCTTGCAAATGAAGTCAAAATGCAGCTCAGATGAACTGCAGCAACCCATTAAGACGAAATATTTAAGCCAATGTTTGGGTCCTACAAAAAAAACAAACAAAAAAAAACCAAGCAAGACCTATTTTATAAACACCAAATTGTGTGTTTAATTAACACTATTATTCCATTATCTGTTCAAACAGATCAGAAGACCAAGAGGAAAATAAAGTTCCTCACTCTAGCCAGGATGGATGACTGGTTTGAAAGGTTTAGGAAGAAGAAATCATCAATACTAATGAACTAATCCATATCCTTCAAAGTAGTTTTAAGATCAATATTAAATAGAAGTCATGTGTTAAACAAAAAAAATTAGAAGTTGTTGAGTCTCTAGAGTCTTTCTTTTAAGCAACTTCTTGAATTTGAGATTTTGTTTGGAAAGGAGAACATGCACATACATCAAAAAGCAAGAAAGCTTTACAAAATCCCCAACAGTTACCAGGCACAAAGTGTGGTCAAAAAACTTTATTTTTCTTTCCTTTAAACAAGGCTAGAATAAGATCAACATTAGAATTCTGATTTATCATCAATAGGAAAATAATGGATGTTTAGGTCATAACACAAAACACTGTGATATTTTAAATCATTTTTTGTGAAAGTCTGACAATATGGCAAAGCTTCCAGCTCCCCTGTAAGAGAAGTATTCTCAATTTCACCTAACTGGTGCTTCTGCAATTCACACCGCTGGAGCTGTACCTCAGCCTTCGCCATAGAATTTACATGCCCATTGCTTATGCCAGCAGTTGCATCTGTAGCTTGGTGACTTATAAACACCAGGGTCAGACTGCACTTTTACTAGGTGCTGCCACAGACAAATGCCACGATGGCCCACGGGAAGGAAACTGCGATGATGCAGTCAAAGCAACACGCGAAGCCACAGAGCGAAGGAAGGAGGGAAAGGCCCCGTGCATGCTGCTGCTGCTGATCTTTCATCCTCCCACCCTTTCTAAGCCTTCTGGCCTTCTCTTTCACCATTTGTGCATATCATTTGTAGCTATGAAGGTTTAAGGATGCAGTCTTAAGCCACGGTATATTTACTGTTTTATTTTTCTCTCTGGTGCAATGTCCTTGTGCAATTTTTTGTTTGGTTGGTTGTAAATTTACTTTTGTATAAAACATCTCTACTTACACGAATGTCACCAGGAAACAGAGGAAGGACTAAGGAGGCTCCTGATGTGCTCTGCAGAATTACACTTCAACTGCTTTCAGCCTACAAGAATACAGATTTCAGTTTAGCTGCTAAAGCACCTAACTTATGCTCACATGAAAATACTTTTTGTTCAGCTGCTTCAACTCTGGCTATCAAAAAATCATTTTTTAGTGTCAAGTATATAAGCAACACCCATGTTCCATCATGTTCAAGGAAATTTTTCCAACTAGGGGATGTAGCAGTTTATTAAACATATCACTTTCCAGGATATGTGTACTTATGTTTCTTTTTTTAGGTACATTATATTCTTTTCTGCTCTGTTTTGGGAGAAGTATAACTGTTCTGCAAGTGCAGTCTCCCTGTCCAAAGTGAAAATAATGCTTGTGCCAGTAGTGGGCCTCTCTGCCTCAAGCTTCACACTGCTCAGGCCAGGCAAACTGTGTGCATTTTCAAAATTCCCCTGAAGACTTTTTCATTTGCCCTTCATCAGTTTGTTTCTTTATGTTAGACGCTATGCATGATTTACTTTGAAAGTTAAATAATGTCATTATGTCAGAATTTATTCTTGTTGTCAAAAATCTGTAATATTTTTACTTTATTTTTCCCCCAAAATGGAAACTCATATTTTCATTTTTTACAGAATAGAATCAAGTAGAGGTATTACTAAATGCTTTGCAATCCCATTTTTTATCAGCCAATAAAACTAGTTAGGTCTTTGAGCTTCTATATGAAGCTAATTAGCACAAATATTTTGTGTGCTACATTGCTCATATATCTGTAATCTACTGACATCTGATTTATTTTTCTTTTCCTAATTGCACACTAGAAAATAGTTATTTTCTTAACAAAACACAAATAAGCACAACCTTCCAGCACATCTTCCCTTTCAGTAATTCTGTCTTTACACAGCAGCATATGGCAGGAAGCATTAAGGGACTGAAAAATAAAAATGAAGTTTAAAAAAAAATACTTTTATTTTACTAAGCTTTATTACTAATCTGTTTTATAAACAGAATCCTCCAATTTTTCAGTATGTTATTATTACCATGAAACCTTTAATACAGCAAGTAGCATGAAGAGGTAGACATGCTCAAAAATTCTAACAACAAAATGTGTAATGCACATAGGGTAAGGCACACTGCTTATGCTACGACAGTTTTCCTCACCATCCTGTTCATAGAGTGAATCGGGCAGGCATGAACACATCTTTTAGCTCTCTCTCTCTGCCTCCAGAGGTAATGGAGAAGCTAAAAGAGGAATGGAACACACAGCTGGCTGAGCCATGAACTCCTGAAGATGCTCAGAGCTAACTGCTAGCATAGGGATTTATTGTTTTCCTCGACATCCTTCCTGCCCACGCTTTTCTGTGCCACTGCTTGTAACACTGCATGGCCACAGGACAATGGCAGGTCCAACACTGGAGTTCCTGAGTCCCTCATCTCTGAAGCAAAACTCTACCCTACTAAGGAAGTCAGATGTTAACAGAAACCACTGATTATTTGGCACATTCATGCCACAAGTTTTATGAGATCAAAGCATGCTAAACAGCTGAGATTTGATGCCTGTTTCAAACACTCACTTCAATGACTGAGTATCGCATCAGTTAAATATATACAAAATGCTTGTTACATCAACATTAAAAATGAGACCAGAGGTTTTAATCAACAAGGACTATAATCTGCGCAGAACAACCACCCTCAGTTCACAGAGGAGGGACAAGAGCACCCCAGTCTCCTGGTTCCCAACCCATCCCACCTTCCTTTTAGTTAAAGCTTCTATCCTAAGAAGTAAGGAGATGCTCTTTCAATCTTTTTAAATGACAGTATGTCAACATAGATAAGTGACAGCATAACAATCAGGCCAAATATGTTTTGTTCCTTAATTTCTTTGTGATTTTTTTTTAACCGGTCCACAGAATCAATAAGAAAGAAATTACTGACAGCCAACAGCAAGAGTACAAAAACACAGGGGAAGAAAAGCGTTGATAAAAGCTGCACCACAGACTCAAAGATTTTGAAGCCACAAATACTTAGAAGACTTACTGAGATAGAGCCCAGTTATCTGTACTTGATTAAGAATTTCATTGGAGAAAAAAAAAACGTATGGGAGTTGGGCTATCCTGCTGTTGAAAGCATCTTCACAGAACTCAAGTGGAAACTTTCAGAATGAGAGCTGTTTTTCCTTGGAACAACAAAGCATCCTTGAGAGATAGTTCTGAGATTTGGATGTTTTACCTTTTCTACCACACAAATTCCTGATAATATAATGATTTCTCTCAGCATTTCACCATACAAAAAGAACTTAAAGAAATTATGGTACCGTCAGAAATTCAAACATTGAGATAAAAAGCACATAAAAGACTTAAGAAAGGGATCAGTAGGTAATGATTTAACTGTTGAACAGAAAATAATGAAAAAGCAACTTCTTTATTCACATGTGTACTGACCTCAGGAAATGCACTGCATGTGAGGTAGAAGATTAAAAAAAAGAATGCTAAATTTCAAAATCCTGTGGGACACTGCTTTCAATAAATACAAAACACCATTTCCTGGACTACTAACAAAATCCTCCCAGAGATTAACAGCATAGTGATTAATAGCATAAAGACTGAGCAAACCATAAGGTACACACTAGCACACGGGCCTTACATTCCCTTTATCTTCCTTCCATCCTTCCACAAGGTGAGAGTGCAAAAAGAAGAGTACTAATAATACTACTGCATGATCAGTGCTGAAAGTTAATAGCCTGAACATTATTTCCTTTATTTAATAGTATTTCTAGCATACTACCATATCCAAAACAGCTGCTGAATTACATGACCTGAGTGAATTTTGTATTCCTTACTTTTCTTTTAAATTACTTGAATTACAATGGTGAAAAAGCTGCCAGGTAGCTGATTTTTTGACATTTTTCAGTTGTTCAGGGGCCACCCATCTATTCAGATACTGAATGGGAACCGATTAAAGTAAAGAAAACAGGTTTTCTTCTTCAAGAACTCCCTCAAGAACTTTCTTTTATCAGACAAATTGTAAGGAAGTGGCCATTCCCCTCAGAGCAGAATGAAGAGTCCCTGGCAGCATTTGGTGCAGCAGGGAAAAAACAGTATAATTTGTAGGTACAAACCAAAAAAGATCTCTCTCCACTCTGCTGCTCCCTTTTAGGGCTGTTGTGATAAGAAGCAATAGTAGTACTTTGGGAAGTTTTAACAAAGAAAAATAACAAAAACCCAAAACAACTACCACTAATAACTAACCTTAGTGGAAGTCTTTAGGTACGTAGTTTACTGCTGATGTAATTTCAGAAGCAACTGAAAAATCAGCATTTTTAATTAACTCTCATTAAACTTTTAAAATATTTTTCTGGTCTTTAAGCACAGGGGAAGTTTTTTACTTAATCTTTTTTAAGTGAATAGAAATTATTAACACACTAATTAATCATTGCTTCATGAAAGGAAACTGTAATTTAAACATCTTCTGGTTATTAGTGCAAGATCAAAGAATTATTCTCTCATTGTTTCCTCCAAAACAACTAGCACACCGAGGCTAATGTGTCATTACCTTCAATTCTTCTGAGCCATGACAATAAAAATTGAGACCAGGATTTTCATTAGGTCTTTCTTTGTTTTATCATTAGATGAGAAACTAAATGTTATGAAGAGCTACTTCTACTACACATTTTGTTAAAGCAGGAGCAAGGAGACACACAGATTTGGGATCATGCATTTTATTAGTTTTGCTTTTTATTAAAAAAAACCTTTCCCTACTTTGAATAGAGCTTCCCAGATTTCTGCTCTAATAGCTGAAGCTAGAGCTTCAGCACAAAACCAAAATACACTGCTAAGTAAACTCTGAGAGCTTTATTTCCACAAGAATATATTACTTCAAAGAAATACTAGAACAGTCCTCTTTAACTAACAGTGCTCAAAACTTTAAGTACATTAAATGCTTGAAATATCACTTTTAAAAACATCTCAATACAGAGACTATGCAAAGGTAAAAAAATGCCGATTTTTATCCTTTTTTAAAACTTTTTGAAAAAAAAATGCTCAAAGAGAAGGATTTTTTTGTTTCATTTTCAATATATAAAACCAAGGCAAAAGAAAGAATCAGACTTCAACTGAATACAAGTTTTCTAGAAGAGTGTCTGTTACTACTTTATTTTGAGGTAATAATAACAGCTGTTCTAGAAGATTAAATAAATCCTGTGTCATGAGGACATGAGGACAGAAAATCAGTGATCTGTGATCAGACAGAGACAATGGAGGCACTAAGAGAATGTGTCCAGTAGGGATGCTAGCCAGTGCAATGCAATTGAACTATATTTTAACCAAAATCATCACATTAGCAAGGAAATCAAACAATTCCTGTCTGGACTAATTAATAATAAAATAATTTGGGCTGGAAGGCTTATATATTGGGCTTCAAGGGTCATATATTCCAGCCCTCTGCAGTGAACACATACAGTTTCAACTAGATAGAATACCAGGTTTCTCAGATCCCATCTGACCTGACCTTGAGTTTTTCCAGGGATGTGGCATCTTGTATCACCTTTCCAGGAAACCTATTTCAGTGTGTCACCATCCTCACTGTAAAAAAAAGTCCTTCTTAAATCTAGTCTGAATCTAACCTCTTAAAACCATTACCCCTTCTACTGTACAACAGCAGCCAGTAGTTAATTTATCTGTAAAACAAGAACAGTCCTTTGAGGTGTAACAGCATTTAACCAAATTTAAGGTCAGAAGATATTGTATCTAAACACAAAGTTGTTTTTTTGTTGTTTTTTTCTGATCTCCTATATGTTGCTTCAGTTATTTAATCTGCTCTGTTTAGGTCTGCTTGTGCTAACTTGCCAGAGAAGGCTTGTCAGCATAGCACAGAGGTGTGATGAAAGAGTGCTGGAGGCTAGAGAACCTCCACTGATTCTGGTTAACTTGTCTCTTCTGAGGCTAAAAGCTGGACCTTGCTCTCAGTCATCCTACATCTAAATGATTACATTAGAGAAAAAAATGCTATAATACTTGGCTTTTGTTTTCAAAATTCTTCTGTGCCATTATTGTGTTAACTTCCAATTTTTTATTTTGTTAGAAAACTTGGCTAAGAAGTTTTGCATTGTTGTTTTGTTGGGTTTTTTTTCCCCAGATACATTTGTCCTAAGTCCTTGAACATTTGCTCTTCTCAATGTTTTCCTCTTCATTCCTTAACACTTGTTTCCATATAGTCAGCCTCACTGATCTCAACTGTTTTTACATATACATATACAAACAAACAGGTATACATATATTCCCATATATACATATATATGCATATTCTCATACATATACATATATAAAATGAATATACAAATATCACTATCTTTTTTTTTCTACAGCACCACCTAGGGGACAAGGACCCTTTCAAAGCCCAAGTATTTCAGACTGTGATTCCCAGACTGATAACTGGAGTCTCTGATTTCCTCAGTTTTAAAAACTGGCTGCTTCAATTGCAAAATTCCTTTGATTTCACCATTATAGCTGTTTTGATAAAATGTGTAGATAGCATAATTGTCAATGATTTAATATTTGTTTGCAAAAAATTATTTCAGGCTCTGAAGAGATGGAGGCTTCTTTTTGAAGAGCTACTTTTGAGATGGCATCCTTTTCTTAATCCATTCAGCATATGCATTATTGGTAATGTAGTTAGTGTAATAAAGTGATGAGCACATTCTCAACTTCCATTTTTTGCTTCTGGGACTGCTTACTTATATTAAGACTCACCAGAAATAACATATAACCTGTCCTGGAAGCAAGGAACAAAAGCTGTTCTTCCTCTTCCCAGCATGCACCAACAAATTACAAAACTGTGCTCCTTCTGCTGCCTTCCAGTCCATACACATAATACATATTCCCTCAGAGGAATAACTTTCAACATTACTGTGCACAGTTACAGAAAACTGATCTTACATCATCTTCCTCTAGCAGGTGAACAGGTACTCAGACTCCTCACATGTTTTCCCTCTGTGTGACCTTCCTTCCTTTCTTGGCTGCACAGCCTGGGCTGACTCCCCAGCACCAGTCTCAGCCAGCTCTTTTTAAACCCTTACCAGGGCAGTCAAGAATCTCAGAGGCGACTGGGCCACCCAAAGCTTTCGTATGTCTGAAGGAGTCAAGGGAAGAAATGCTCTCCAATCCATAGAAATCAGAAAGATCCCTAGTGCTTTTTTTTTCTTTCCAGTCTGCATTCATTCACTGCAGACAACGTTATCCCTCCCTTTCCCAAATCACATGTACTAGTGGGTGTACAGCCTTTGCACTAGTGGGTGTACAGCTGTTTCACTTTTCACTGTATTGTGGCAGAAATATTAGAGCATCAAGATATTTTTTAACTATTACTTAACAGGCAAGGTATAAATTTCTTTAGACACACATTCCTGAATTCTGAGCTGCACTCTAGGTGCTCATTTCTTCTGTTGCATAGTCTCTAGAGACTAAAACCACTAGAATAAAGAAAAATTACTCAAAGGAACAGTAAGATCAAAATACACTGGAAGGGGAGGTAGTAGGGGTCTGCATCCTCCCATGGCTGAAAGCCACTTGACTGAGAAACTTTCCAGTAGTGGGCCTTAGGTATGCTACATAAATACAGTTTGGATTAACTGAATAGATCAAAGTTCACTTTACTTCCAAGATAAATTTAAAAAAAAACAAAGAACTAACTTTTGCAAAATAAGCAGTTTTTTAGAAGATGGCAGATACATTTTACTTACAGTCAGCTTTAATTTCTAAACAAGCCAGGAGACAACACACATTAACAACTGCCATGCTTTAAACAGATAAAAGCCACTACATGAGACAGTGCAGCAGCCCTCATAATATACCTACTCAGACAGAGATTAATATGTCAGTCTCAATTAAACTGACCTAATTTATTTTCATGTTTCCTGACTAAAAATGCCTATTCCTTTCTCTACAATATTTCAGAATAAGTTGTAAATTTCATTTATTCCAAGAAGTATTTCAGAACAATAAAGTTCATTACATTTACATTAGACCATAAACACAATTGGAAGTGCTAAAACAAACAAGCAAAACCTGCAAACACCTCTTTTGCCTTCTAAGCAACATAAGAAACATCTTCTAAATGTATCTTTAAAGATCATCCATAAATTGAAAGTACCACCTTAAAATTACTTCTATAAACACTAAAATTCAACATAATTTCCAACAAACAAAACAAACCCATGCAACCACCTTTAGAAGTAGTTCTATATGTTGGCCATGGCCTTAGTTGGAGGCTTAGATTTCAATCAGTATTTTTCAAGTTTTCCCATGAATATCTGAAAGCAGCATTTTTGTTGTTTCACAGGAAACTAATCCAATAACATAAAAGCATAAATTAAAAAAAATCTGATTTATTTTTCTAATAGAAAATTTTAAAACCTACCTGTCTTCTCAATTTACTATATTTTATTTCTAAAAAAGCATGTTCATCATTTATATTCACAGGTATATATTTTAAAGGAAATATGGAGTTTGAAACGAAGCAATTTTTCAAGGAAAACCACTGAAAAGTAGAAGCAAGGCATACTAACTGTTCAAGATGCATGTAAAGAATCACATACGGTGATCTAGCCTTTACTTTTCTTTTCAGTAGAATAAACAAAAAGAGTCTTCCATAGCCAAGGAGGAAAAACAATGGTACTCATGTCAAGTAAAAGTATTTTTAGAAAAAACAGCTATCAATACTAATATACAGGAACAAAACAAAATATGTATATGAGTACAGAAATGCTGAAGCAAAGTCTCCAGCTCTTTTCTAATGTGCATGAACAAATGATACCACATGTGTGAGGAGAGTTTAATCTAGTCCTAAGGAGAACAGCATACATAAATTTTAGACATGTATCTCATTGAGTTTAGAATATTGCACCTGTGAATTACAGTTTTAAACTAGCCCTTTTAAAAGAGATATAAGAAAGCTTGAGTGCTTTCATAGAATTTCACAATGTTTAACAAATTTCTAGATTCATGAAGCATAATTTTGCAAACTATCATACAAGACAACTAAGCTAGGTAATGCACAGCATGCAAAAAGATGTGACAAATTCTTATGTCATAGACAAAGGCTTTGGCAGGAAAACTAAACCTCACATTTTGCATTAGGATTGGTATTTCAGGGGAAGAGAAATGAGCAGTGTACATGAAATGGAACATATGGGAGTCGGTATTATGGGAGTCAGTACGGCAACAAAAACCCACAAGCCTGTTAGTGAGAATGATAACAGAAACTTTTAAGTTATATTTTCACAACCAAATGTTTGTTCATTTGTAACTAGGTATCTGATAACCTTCATAGAAAGAAGCCTTAAGCTTGACCTATCAACAAAATTTCGGTTTAGAAAACTGTATCACGCCTGCAGTTTAAATACATCCTTGCCTTTCCTGACTGGCATATGGTATATGTGAGAAGTTTACATGTCCTGTGTGTGACTTCAGAGGCTGCTATGCTTCAGGAGCAAGTGTGATCACCCTTCTGGATTTTAAAGTTTCAGCTGTACCAGAAAGCTTTGTGCTTCAACCATTCTCACAACAACACCATTCATCCTGCATGCTACCATTTCATCTCCTCATCCATGGGCATTACCAGACTAGCATCATTATGATGATAGTAATACTTACTCCGGTTTGGAAACAAGAATGAGGTAACACTATGGTTCCATATCTATGCCATATTTCACAGAAAAACCTTATTGCAAAGATAACAGTATCAGTAGTTTCACAAGTACATGTCAGAATGGGCTATTAAAACATAACATTTGACAGAATCTGTTGATACATCTTCTGCAGAACAAGTATATTGCTCAGATTACATCTTATTTCCTACTTGCTCTGACTCAAAGTGGGTTCCACTAATAATAACAGCTGTTTATAACAGCTGTGCAAGACAGAATAATTTAAGTCAATAAGTCTTTAGCTCACCTGGTGCAGGCTTTCACTTTCCCAAATGGTAATTATTTAAAAAGAATTTTAAGAATTGGGAAAATTAAAGAGAAAAGGTCCATGACAGAAAATTCAAACCATGTTAGAGTGGGAGTGTCTTCAAAAAATTGAATGTTCTTATTCAGACCGTCCTAGTATTGGTTCTATAGTCCTAGGCTCAAAATAAACTGAAATTTAATACAGGTATTCTTGCCTTGCAGTCCCACCATGCTTTCAGAGTTCAAAACAGCACAATAAAAACACTTCTCTCAGACTGAGTAAAATGATGCTAAGGACGAACACACAACAAACAGACCACAAACACCACAACATTCTATATCATGTTTTACATAAATGCTGTAAACCTGAAAGATGTAAGCAGTTGAAACTGCACTAAAAAACTAATATGTGCATAGTAACAGCTACTAGCTTTTCATCTTAAGGTTTTTTTATATGAATATCAAGAAAAAAAATTAAGTCCAGCGTACTGAACTTAATTGGGCCTTCTTTCTATAGAGTTGAATTAATTAATTTATTTTAGCTCTTAGGAAGAATTCAGCACACATTTCCCTCAAGCATGTTTCCAGAAAAGGACTGGGCGCACTGTTTGTATCAATTCCAGCACCATTCATCTCAATTAAGCATCTAATGATCAAAATGATACTCAACTTGTTTCTTACAGATCTACACAGGCAGAAAAGTCTATTCAGTATCCAAAGTGACAAATTGGCATCATTAAGAGCTTTGTATGGTTATTTTATGACTCTGATACTATGGATCAGTATTGCTGTTTGGCTGTTATCTCTATAGCAGAGCAGCATACGAAACATGACATGCAATTGCAGGCACCTTCAGCTTAAATGCAAATCAAAAACAGGAGTTCAGAAGAGGCACACCAGTAGTTACAACTTCTATTTTGACAGTGGGAAATACAAGACAAGATCCTGCAAAAATCTGAGTACATAAACAAAATGGTATGTTTATAGTACCTAAAGAGCACTTCTGGCAAGACCAGAGTTTTTCTAGACTCAGTGTAGTAACCACGTAGAAGAAACCAAAAATTTGGTGAAGATGAAGAAGAAAACATCAGTCAGATTTTTAGTCAAATGCTTTCTTTATTAGTTGATTCCCACTACAGAAGCCAACAGAGATTTCAAATGGATGAGTGAAGGTTTCCAGCTCCTCGGTCTTCTTAGACAAGTCTCCTCTCCCTCCTGTTACCTCAGGGAAATGCTAACAGTGTTTCACAGTCATGCAAAATCCTGAATCTGTAAGAAGCAATGAAGCTATAGTGAAGCTGTACAAAAGCAGCTTATAACCTCAAAATTGAACTTAAACTTGAAAGCTGTTTAAGTTTATATTTCAACTCTTTGTTTCAACCATGAAAGCTTCCACTTGTTGCTTAAAATAGCAGGTGGAACATTTTTGTTTACTTCCACCCAAGAACAAAATTCCCTGAGATATCAAGGCAATGAAGAATATATGTACATGAGAGAATGGAACAGCTTCTGTGGCCAAATTAGTCAAGTACTTTGTATATGGAATTAAGTATACCAGGAAGAGCTTTCTGATAAACATTTTTTATCAAGTGATAGAAAGTTTTTATTGAATGCAAATTTTGTGCTCTTGCACACATTTATATAAAAAGAATAAGAAAATTACCTACGAAATGCAATTACTGTACCTATACTAACCTCTAAGTGTGCATAAATGCCCAGATAACTTAGCCTTGACTCATTCATCATTTCAGATGTAATTATATAGGACTCAGCAAACTGAGCTCTTTTCTTCCAACTCCCACTTGTTCACCACTCCAAGTTATCTGGTCCTATGAGCAAAAAAATCCTCTCACATAACTGCACATGATGACAAGAAGGGAATTTTGAGCTTCTAAACACATATTACATCAATGTACATGTAATTAAAACTGAAGAGCAGTTATTTATGGAAGATCCTTCCAGACTCCTGCAATATGAACAAGAAGTAGGGGTTACAGAACTGTGCTTATATACATATGTATTTAGTCATCACTTCTGAAAGAAGGTTCCAGTAAACAACTTCCAACAGGATAACTTCTACCACAGTGATGCACAAAGGGGCTTGCATTGTTGGTTTGGGTTTTTTCAAGTATTTTTTGCTGTGAATTTTGTCAACAAATAATTTGCTTTGCTTTATGACTTGGAGTGACTTAACTTTTAATCCTTTCACAGAATTGTTTTTTTTTATATAACCACACAAGAAACTCAGAAATATAAAATCTTTTGTCTTTTAAATGAAACTGTAAAGCCAACAGATTCAATTTTGCAATCAATTGGTTTCAACCCAAATTACTATTTATCAAAATTTTTTTAATGGCAAAACAGAAACCAAACTGAATCATCTTCAAGTAAATATGTTAGACTCAACCAGCAGGGAAAAGGCATGTAAGTAAAGACATATATATCAAAGAAAAGTCCATGCATAGAGTTTACAGTTATCAGTCCGGCCAAACAGTATTCTCAGAGGCAGCACAGAATTGAACCAATGAGTTCAAACTTCCATTTCTGACTTCCCAAGGACACAGCTGAGACCTCTTCTCCTTGGCAGGGCTTTTCACCAAAGGCTTGGAATGGTGAACAGGAACAAGGTACACACAGAGACTGTCAGCCCCAGCTGTGCTCCTGTCCTTGCTTCACAGACAGCCCAGCTAGTCCTGAAGTAGCACCAGGATTCCTGCATTTTACAGCTTTCGGGCAAAGCTGAGGTTACTCGAAAAGCCCAAGACAAAGCACGGCTCTTTGAAGCTGCCCCGTGTAGTGACAGCAGGGGGTGCAGCTACAGGCAGTCATCACCCAAGTCACTCACATGCACCTCTCTCCTTCATGAGACACAGGCACTGGACCTTCCCGCTGAACCTATACCATGTGATATTAAATACATAGAGGAAGAAAACATCTGACTTACAATTAAGACAGAAAGAGGAATGCTTGCTAAGAAACAAAGAGGGGTATGACAGCAAGGCTGCAGTTCCTGCTCAGGTATTTGCTAGCTGGTTACAAAAAGAGCAACTGAGATCTATAAGCAATGCAAACCAGAAACTTTGTATGTTTGAGAAAGTCTGTTGGGAAAAGGAGAAATACTGAAAACTCCTTAGAACAAGGCACCTGATGATACCTTTTATGGCAAATGAATGAACTAAGCTAATGATTCCCTTTTCTTATCCAATGATGCATTTTATTGATGTGCTGGCACTGAGCTAGACCGCTTCTAAGCATTCCTGGTCCAAAGCGTTCTCCCAAGAACACATTTTTTACCTGGTCAACTCATATCCTGACCTGCAAAGATGTCCCACTCAGCCCTTGTGATAAAGAGCAAATCTACCCAATCCAAAAAAAAATTTTTCACTTTACTTCCTGAGAAAGCAGAACTATCTTTTCTGTTTCCTTTTCAGTATTCAACCTGACTGCTTTCTACAGTTAAGAGTAATCCCACAGCAGAAACTCTTCCATTTACCCCAAAAGAGGATTAGGACTCGAAAACATTTTCAAAATAAACAGTTTCCTTACTGTGCTTCAACAACGATTATTTAAGCCACAGAGTCAAAATGACTCAGAGGAATTGTACTTGTCATTGTACAATTTTCAGCATGATCTACAATGTGACCAGGCAGCAATGACCTGTATTAATCACGGGCCAAAGTATAATCTAGGTAAAATTAATGTTCTAAGACGGTCTGGCAATTGCTGTCCATGTCCTCACCCCTTCTGCGGGCTTGTCAGACTACTGTGCTTCTGCTGAAGAAGGGGTCTGCAACTGAGGAACACATTTTGCACAGAGCAGACTCAAACAGATAAAAAAAAATAATAAAAATTGAGGGAATCAATTTGCCTGAACATACAGAGGAATTCTTTACATCCTGATTATGGCAAAAGCAATAGGGCAGAAGAGCACTGCTAAATCTACCCAATTCCCTGTAAAAGAATTTTCAAATGCCTTAATCCACAACCACTCTTGTGGTACTCAGTCTTTTTTCTCAATATACACAATTTGCTTCTCTGCTGTGACATGCTCATGGTTCTGCTTGTAGCTCACGTTAATGGTGAAACACACCTGCTATACTGACACATAGTACCAGCTTACATTTGTCACCAAAGGGTTTTTCAGTAATCCAGCTTGTGGAAATATTTGACTACTACAGCTTTATAGTTTAGCAAGAAATATACAGCAGCCTCAGAAATAACAAACAGTTTCAAGAAAGAAAACTGTAACAGGTGGCTAGGAAACTGGAAACACACTTCCAAACTACTTCCTCAAGCTAAACACCCAGAAAAAAACACAAACATACGACTCACATCAGGGCAAATGTTTCATCGGATTAGTTGCCACAGAATTGCAGCAAATTTTTGGGAGGAGGAGAGTTTTTTTGTTGAAGCAGATTACCAGCTCCATTTTTCAGGTGACAAAAGAAATAAATAAGTCCTTGAAGATTTATTAGTAAAAAGCAGTTCACAAACTCACATATACTTCGGGATACAGCTACATCATACCATGACAGAGTCACGTCAAAATTATATACAAAGATTTCTGGGAGCCAAATCTTGACATTCCCCCTTCATTGAGAAGTGCCTGTATGAATGTTTATGTGTCCCAAGTCAGGGATGCATGCTATTTCAACATCACTTCCCATTATCTCATGCCTGCCATTGCTCCCAGCTTCCCATACCTCACTATCAGACAACTTGCACTGTCTTGTGGAAACTAAAATAGCTGTCTAGCTTTTCAAGGCATAAAGGCAATGCCAAAGTTTGAAAGCATTGCGCTTCAGATCTATGAATGACAGAAATTTAAACTTCCCCAATTCCTTCTCATTGACTAGAGTCATTATAAACTTTAAACTTTCTTGGGTGGCCAGCCTATCTCTGCAGTAAGATAACCATCCTCAGCTCTTTTCTCTGAATATTAACTACACCTACAGTATTAACAGGAACAGCAAAGGGAAAATCCCATAGCACATACTCAATGAAAATTAGACAGTACCATGTCCATCTGCTGTCTGAGCTGGAGAGTTTAAAAGTTTCTTGAGGTAGTAATTTAGTTGTCGTGGAACTGCAGAGATTCATAGGTCATGCCTGAAAAATCAGGTAAGTTCCCTTGACTGTAGCTAGTTGAGTAATTTTTACAGGCTTTGTCAGAAGAGTAAAGAAATTCCTCAGGCCAGAATTATTTCTTCACGTTTCTTATTGAAGTTGTTATGTAATAAAATCATTTGTAGCATTTGAAGTGTTGAGTACTTCAGCTTAACTCATTACAACATTTTCAAGGAACTCTTGAAATACAGGATTGGCAGTCAAAGCATTTAAACACCATCACAATTTGCTACTTACACACTTGTTTTTCCAGTATGGGAACTGCAACACTCAGCTGACATTTTCAGTGACTTCCATCTCAGAAAGATCAACAACCAATACAGAAAGAACCAAAAGTGTATAACACCAAGGGTATGCAAAGGGAAAACAAAGCAGCTGGTACACAGGTCTGCTTACAGACTGCCTTTTTTTTACCTCTCAAGAGGCCTAAAGAGCTTCAGCTGTAGCTATTTAATTCTCATGGGTGGCAGAAGCTGAGTGCATGTAGTTGGTATTCTGTAGATGATTTCAGAGGAGCTATAAGTAACTGTGAGCTAACAGGACATGGCTAATTCATAACCACTCTGATGTTAGCACACATTTTTTACATTAAGCTCCTTGGGATAAAATGTCAGAATATACTTCTATGGTTGTTTGCACATGACATTTACAATTACAGAAGTAAAACTAGCCTTTCAGTCAAACACTGTGCACATTCAATTTTCTATCACCTTATGGTGACAGTACAGACTCAGGAATAGAGCTTCCTTATTTCGATCACCTTTTCTTTGCCCATATCTGAAATTCTTGTTAACTTTATATGACTATCAATTTAGGTAAAGTTCAGATGGCTATCAAACATTCAATAACTGTTTTGCCACTGAATAAAACTTTAACATAGTCATTTATCCTTTTTAAAGAGTACTGCAAATTTCTGCTGAGGCCATTTTCACATATTTACGTGATATTCCAGTGAACATAACATTTCACTAAATCCAGATAGTAAGAATTTAGAAACAAGGTAAAGCCTTGCTACTAAATAATGCAGCCAAATAACCTATTAATATAACTGAAACCCCAAGCAGTTTTCAACAGCCTACTGATAAGAGTCACTAGCTGCTCATCTTTTTGTTCTATGAATTACTCAGCTCTCTCAGATCTGTCCAAATATTGCTGGAATGATAAAATGCCAAAACAACACAAATCCATCATTAATTCTACTACTGACACAGCTATATTATATCAAGGATCTTTCACTCTTACAAGCTGATTCAGAATATGACTTTCCTACCTTCACATGCACAATACAACAGGAATTCCTTCCACAGAACCTCAATTCTATTCCATGTGTGACATTTCACTCAAATTTCTCTAATGGTTCATATTTTTTTCCACAGCTGACAAGCATACTCAAACCCAAAACTTCCTACCCAAAGTTTTATGAATAAAACTTCTATTCTTATGATTTTGTTCATAATTACGTATTTTAAATGTTTATTCCAGTTCCATGATTCCCAGTAGCCTTAATACATATATAGATCACTGCATCAGAAACAAATTTGCAAATAACATATAAACAAGAATATTTGGAAAAATTACACACAGCTAATGAAGAGAAGGAAAAAAAAGACAAGACTAGAAATTCAAAAGGGAAGTTATAATCCTCAAATGAAAGGTTCTGGTCTGGTACTCTGAACTAGGATCAGAGGAAGAATATTACCTAAGCTTATCTTCACATGAAAATAGCTACACACATTATAGCTTTAATCTCATTTAAATTAATATAATTCAACAGCTTCAAATAGTTTGGGGATATTTATTTCAATTTATTTTTCTTAAGTCGATTAGGACAGCCCTTGAAGTATATTTTGCAATGTACAGTCCAAGCACATCATTAGCTAAAACAAGACCAAGTGGCCACACACTTCTAACATTCACATTTTTGTCACAGTTTAACTAAGAGAGCATAATATCTTCAGTAGAAAAAATGGAAAACTCAAAAAAATTATAGAGAAACACACAAGTAAAACTGAGCAGAAAAAAGCCTTACACTTTTCCTTGTCTGAGCTTAAAAAAAATTCCAATATTTTCTTCTTGGACACAACATACCTAATCTTTGAAACTCCATTTTCTTAGCTTGCAAATATGACAGAAAGTTACAATTGTGTAAATATACTAAAACTGTGGGAAGGAAATTGGGTGAGAGGAGCTTTTTCATGCCCTGATTTATTTCAAGTTAACTTTAGATCATATTTGTTTTTTCTTTTTATTGTTGATGTCAGCCTGCAAGAGTCACATAATCATCATTCTTCCATTTCAGGCATTTAAAAGTTTGATTTCACCATAACCATAATTCAAGAACTGATACTGGCAGATAGCAGCAGCACATTTCAGTACCCTGAAAAGCTTCAGCATGTAAAGCTTCAGCCTACTGCTGCGTTTATAAACCTTTTGTTGACCCTGGCTGGACACCAGGTGCCCACAAAGCTGCTCTATCACTCCCCTTCTAAACTGAACAGGGGAAATAAAATACAGCAAGAGACTCAAGGCTCAAAATAAGGGCAGGGAGAGATCACCCATTGACTGACATCATGGGCAAAGGAGACCCCACTTTGCTAGTAAGTTGTAAAATTTTCCCAGTCAGAATCAGAGTAGGATAATGAAGGTTAAACCCAAACCTTGAAAACACTTTTCCCCCCTTGATTAGGGAAAACTCACAGCTCATCACACATTGCCTCTAATGCACTATCCTCCTCAGGGGAAAGAAATCCTTCCACTCTTCCCCTGAGGGAGAACTCTTCACACTCTTGTTCCAGCATGAGGTCCCTCCCACAGGAGACTCTACCAACTTCTGCAAGCTGGGTCTGTCCCACAGGCTGCACTTCTTCATGAACTACCTCAACTCTCCCCTACAAGGTCACACGCAAACCCAGTCCAGGCTTTTGGGACGGAAAACCTGCTCCACTGTGGGCTCCTCTCCCCAGACCCAGAGCTGCTGCCAGAAGCCTGCTCTAGCACGAACTTCAAAGCACCAGAGCCGCCTTCGAGCATGCACCTGCTCCGGCAGAGGCTCCTGCACGGGCTGCAGGTGGATGCATGCCTGCTCCATCGTGGATATCCATGAGCTGCAGGGGGACAGCTGCTTCACCACGGGCTGCTGGGGATCTCTGCCCTCCCCCTCCTACTTCACTGATTTTGGAATTGCAGAGTTGATGTCCTGCACAGTAACTTTTTGCTTTCTTGAATATGTTATCCCAGAAGTGCTACCACCATCACTGCTGGGCTCAGCCTTGGCCATCACTGGGACTACCTCTGAGCTGCCTGGCACTGGCTTCATCTGACATATGAGAAATTTCTAGCAGTTTCACAAGGAGCCTGCCCCTGCATCCCCTCAGCTACCAAAATCCGGCCACATGAGCCCAATAAACCTTTTTTTCAATCTTGCTTGCATATTTTTGCCTCTTTAGCATTCCCTTTGGCAAACAAACACAGCTTTCATTGAATCAAGTGAGAATGAAAATTACTGACTCAGTAGCAAGCAGTACAAACACCGTCTGCTGCTTCTGAAAAGTACAGTTCATCTTCACCTTCCATACACTTGCTTTCACAAAACAACTGAATTTTTTGAATGGAGATATGGAACAGGAGGAAGACTTAACAGTCACTCGTATTTTTATTTGAAAATCCAATTAGGCATTACGCTTTTCCAGGGAAAGCTGCACGTATCACTAAAAAGACAAAACGTGACAATCCAAGGCACACACCACCAATGACTGTCCACTGACAGGAAAGTCAGACACTGCCTTCAGACTTGTTGATGCATGCCCATATCACACTGCAAATTAACACGAAGCAAAAGAAGAACTAATACATGTGCCTAACACATAATCAGCAGCCAGTAGCTATTGAACTGCAGCTTCCAGAAATGGGAGCTATGAATTATTGTCATTGCTTTTCTATTTATATGAGTTTCCTTTGCATTGTACAGCAGTATTTTTAGCAACTGTTTTCTACAGCACAATCCTTTACTCCTCGAGTTGTAGGTCTGTAAGGTTCTCTTTCACATTTTTCCTTCAATGTAGACCTTTCACCAGCGTTTGTTCTAAAGTCATTCCGTGTTACCTTTTTTTACTGTATCCAGATACTAGAGATAATTTTCTTCTCTCTACCAGAGAAAACCCTTTTTTTTTCTTAAGAGAGATTTTTTTTATCTTTTTCCACATAAAATTTTATACAAAACAATGATCAGAAAAATCATACAGACATTTGAAATCCAGGAGTCTCCCCTTCAAGCCTCCAAACTAGATTTAAGTTTCCTTGAATTTACCTCAGCAGCTTCAAGCCTAAGACATGACTCCAATCCTTTTTTTCCATCTCTCCTGAAAAGACACAGCCAAACTGACTTTACTCAGATGCTATCTGAGCTACTAGATGCTTTCTGCAATAGATATTTCAGAACAATATTTACATAAATAAATAGTCCAGGGATCATTTGTCTTCCAAGAATCCTGGAAGTAAAAGACACTTGGCATTTCTTCACTGCTGTCTTTTGTAATGCTCTATTAACCTTTATTGAAGAATTTTCTTTAAGATTTCCTAGTTAACAAAGCTACACCACTATGCTAATAAAATGAAGAACTAAGAGATACAACTTGAAAAGAAATTTAAACCTCTTGACTGCTGAAAATGGTAACTTTGACACTATGCAGAGGGCTCTGAAGGGCTCTCCAAGAAGAGGCAAGACTTTCTCTGACAAGAGGAAGTTGCAGAGTGTGGCCTTGTATGCCATTACATTTTCAGTATTTATTTCCTGCCAAGGCAAACAGTCCAGCCAGGGTAACCACAGATGTTCTGCTGGTTGGTGGGGGCACTTCTAGTAAAGAAACATTCTTTGATAATACACAGAAGACACAGCCTTGATAGCAAAGCACCATTATGAACCCATCGACTTCATGAGGTGAAGGAAGAATTCACAAAACAACATTTCCTTGCCAGGAAACCATCATGTCCTTCCCAGGATGTCTACCACAGGCACATTTTCCCCTCAGCACCCAGGGTCACATTTTTCCATTTTTTTCTGGGTCTTTTACTGTTTCCTCTTCTTTTCTTTGTCCCGTATGTAAGCAAGAGTCACAGGATCCCAGGATACTCCCTTCAGACTTCCCTCTTACAAGCACTGCCCCTCCTTTGACTACCCTCTTCATCTCCTTAATTTATGGTTTTATCATTCTTACCCTTCACCTGTCCATATACTTTCACACAGCCATTTTTCAATGCAATCCATATCCTTAGAAGCACAGCTCCCTCTAAAGATTTATAAGCTTTCACTACCTCAAAATCTATCATAGGTAATAACATCAATCATAAATTTGCAGTGCTAGATCTTCCCCCTTTTTTTCAGTGTTCCTCAAGTATTTTTGCACTTCTACACCCCTTATGCCTCCTGATTTTTATGTGTACACATACATGTGACTTCCCTTGTGTGCCTGCTATCAAGAGAGATGACAAGATGAAAAAGATGCTTCAGCTGGTGAAAAAGCAGAAATAAAGCATCATCTAATTCTGACTTCATACATTTGGATTATTTGCTGTCCAGCTAATCCTGAAATCTACTTCAGGTTTTCCTGCACATGCATTGTCAGGGCTGAAGAATAACAATACTTTGAGAGAAGATGCAGCAGTTTATGTCGAAACATTATTATCAGAGATAAAAATCTCCGGAGTATTCCACAGAATGAGGAGAATTATTTTGTTCAAAGCAACTGCGCACCTTTGTACAGCAACTGCAGATGATTAATGAGAATGATGAAAATTCTCAAGTTCTGTTCTTTCATGACAGTTTGGAGTATTTGCATTACGCCCCTTCTTTTTAAAAAGAAAGTTCCCTAATCCTTTGAATAGTTCTTACAATTGGGCTTATTACATATTGAGACTGAATTCTCCTACTAATTGTCTGCAGTGAAGTTCGAAAGGATTTGTTGCTATAGCAATACTTCGTGTTGATTCAGAAATTAATGATAAAAGAAGTGGCTATTAGCGCTATTAATTTTTACTAGAGCAACATGGGAAAGTGCTAAAAGGCTTCTGGCCAAAAAAAAAAAAAAAAAAGGCAGTAAGATTTTGCATAGGTGACCAATACAGATAGAGCTTGCAGCTATAAAAGCAAGCAAAATGGATATTTCATGCTTCAGTACACGCAGCATGAATATTGCTGCCTTACTACCTCAAGACAGATTCAGCCTCTGTTGTGTTTCAGGAATTCCCATAAGACTCCAGGGATGAGTCTCCTTTCACACATAACAGAACCCTGTGGGACAATGTGGGAGAAGCTCCTCCCTATGAGTATTGGGAAGGGGAATTGAATACTTTTCTCTATGGATTTCACCCTGTTCTTTCAGTGTTTTGCAGGGATCTTTCTTTGGCATTTTTGGTGAATGAAAGTAATGTTGCTTCAAGATAATGACCTGCTTATTCTCATCCCTGATTAACAGCCATGGAGGAGACAACTGTTTTCCAGGTTATACAAAACCAAAAGAGGTAATTAATTTTCTACACCAAGACTGCTACGATCTCACCAAATTATATGGTTTTCTGGTAGCCCAGGACATTCTACGAGGTATTTAAGGTTTTGGGTTTTTTTAAAGGCTTGGCTTGTTATTTCAGTCCTAGAAAGGATATAGAGTGGCTCTATGTGACTGTAGTGCAAGGCTGAAGGAAACAGAATGCTTTGCTTCTTCAGTATATATTGAGATTTTTTTAATGTATCATTTGACAGCCTTAATAATGTATTTCCCACTATTAGAATCCCACATAATTACTGCACTCAAATTTAATTATTTCATAATGAAATAATGGAAGCTTTTTATAAATCCTTGTGGATGATAGATAGCATTTTTCCCCTTCAAAACTGTCAGGTTTATTTCCTTTAGGTGTTACAGCTGATACCTCAGACCTTCACACAGAAATGTTGAGAGGTTTTCTTAAAACCCATTAATCCTAGATGCTGGAAGGGTCTTCTCCAGCTTATGAGAAGGACAGACATGAATAACAAGGCTGAAGGACAATGTATGTTGTCACAACTATACATTTGACCTGAAAAGTTGTCTCTCCATACTTCACATGGAGCCTTAAAGGTCCAAGAAGAGCCTTCAGCATCTGGCTCCAGTACACCTAATGCTGCCAAATAAGGCAGTAGTGGACCAAATGTTACACACAAACACAGCTAGGGCTCAGCAGGTAAACAATATTGTACAAAGCCCCTTGGCCAAGCCCTGGCACAAAGATTCTATTATTTTCTTTAAGAGAAGTGATGTACACACAGAGATATGTCCTATTAACTTCAAGCATATTTTTTAATCCCTTTCTTCCAGATTTCTCAGTTGTCTGTGAACTTATTTGTAAAAGGTAAACTTCTGACTTTTTATATTATAAACCTTTGTATGCCATTATTAAACTCCTACCCATGGGAATGAAGGACAGATTATCATTCAAATAAGGTGAGATATTAACCTTACACTTTATCACACAGCCTTCTAATCCAGAGAGGGAAAGGAAAAATACTAAAATTTAGAGCACATTATAGCACTATCATTATAGTGCACAAGTCCATCAACTTCCTGAATGTAACTGAACAATCCTGAAAGCCCCCAGATACATTCACTACCCCCACAAGAACTGACTGCAAACTAGCAAAGTAGCCACAATGTCCTGAAGATCAAGACCAGGCCTAAAGCCCACAACAGAGAACAGACAATTTATCAGATATTTCGTGTGCATGGAACTCTAATACTGAGGCTATAAAAAATGCTATAATGCACTGGGCTAAATGAACAAAACTTTGAGTTTTCTTGAAAGAAATTGTTTTAAATTAAACAGTTTATTTCTTTTTCCTCCATCTTTAGAAAGAAAGCACAGAAAACAGAGGAGGAAAGGTAATGGCACTGACATGCATCTGCATTTCCAAATCATACCCAGGCAAACATTTTCTGATAGTCCATACTGAAGAAGTATTATTATTTCTCTGTAACCATCTCCATCAACATTAATTTAGAGAAGTATGAAACTACCTCTAGCTCTCATTGCAGCAACTGGTTATTTATCATTTGTAATATAATTGATATATTTTGTTTTTCCAAAGGTTTTCCAACCACAGAGAAGACTTTGCCTTCAGTTTGCAAACCTTTACACCAATAGATGCCTCCAGTATGAAACTACATACTTAGAATATGTGAGGGGGGTTAATCATTCATTGTCACCTATTTCACAGTCAGTAATTTCAACATTTTACATTCACAAGAATGGATTCTCTTTGCCCTCGCTGAACCTCCTTGCCAGGCATGCATGGACAAGGTTGTGTTCTGCTGGCACTCAACCAAGGCACAAGACATAGGAAATGTTGCAGCCTGATCTTATCCTCTCTTAAAACAAAAATAAACAACTCCTGAGCATGAAGTCTTAATCTAATCATGGAACACCAGACTTATACTAAATTTATTTACAATGTTTTGCACCCCAACACCATCAGGAACATAGCCTATATGCTGCAGCACTGTTGGGTGGACGGGGAGGCACAATCTGTGCTTGCAAAGGTGTAGCTGATGGACACTCTCCCAGAACCTCTGACAGTTTCAGGTGAACAGCAACCATGCAGCCCAGCAGAATTGACATTATTCAATAGGAAAAAGACACAGAAAGAAGTCACAGAGTACCAACACTGTTGAATGGATTTGTAAAACAGGCAACTTTTACCTTTCAACTCTTCCTTTTTATTCCAAGCTTACAGATCCATTTAAAACATCTGCTACATATTCACAACTATGGTACTTAAATACAGATAAGCATAATGAGATGGCATTGCATATACTGCCCCACATATTCTTATAGATACTGCTCCTTATTTTAAAGCTTAATTACACATCCTCACTAAATGAGAATCTGCCATTACAGTAAGGGATACCATTAACATTAGTAAACCCTTCTATCATATTTTGTACTAAACTAAGCAGCCATGTGTTTACATGCACTGAGCACAGCTTTCATTGCCTTCATATACTGCACAGATACTTTGTTTCCTCCTCAGAACACCATCTCCTCTTAACAGCAAACAAGATGTAATATCATAACAACTAATATTAATTAAGGTCATCCAGATCACTGCAAACGTTTTCCTAGTGTCAAGCACCTTTTGCACCCCTCCTTTTTGAGTCACATAAAACCGCGTAAGCACAGTAATTGCTGGCACAAAGTACACAATTAGGCTGTCTGCTACAATGAAGACTGAGGGAGAATAGAAGATATGAACATAAGAACCATAACGCTGTAGCATTCACGTGGAAGAAATTTCCACATTAGTCATCACAAGATTTTCTTTAACATTTCAGGATTCAACCCTGAAAACATTCATGGCATTAAGACTAAAACTAATGTAGTAATTCAAGAAAAGGAGTTGGATAGTTTTAGACCAGCTACTATAGGTTTAGAACAAAGAGTACAGTAAGTGTGACAGTTTTTTAGACCAGCTTACAAATTAACCAAAACATTTTACTCCTTAACACTAATACCTCTAACTGTAATTTAAGGCACCATTGGGCACTGTGTTTATGTTGTTTCATATGGTCATGGTTGGTATTCACTATGAAAACCTACCTCTGAGACTGCAGCTCTAAAATACATTAATAAGCTGTAGGATGCAGACCATATTACTATGAGTAAGGTTAATTTTTTTCTTCAGTAACAGAAAGAAAAATATACTGTACTTGACAATGTACAGATGTATGATATAATGTATGAAATCAGCTCCCTCCAGAAAGTTACTATTCATCTACTTGAAAATGAGGTGAATTTACACTCATGACAGTTTCTGTAATAAATTAGGTTAGGTTCTATTTCTGTTGAATTAAACATGAAAACATACAAAACTGAATTTCTGGTTTTGATGGCAGTAGTAGAAGAAGAGAACTTGCAACATGTTTTGATATAGCTGCCAGTAAGTCAGATGAATTTCATACTGGATAATCCTTGGAGCATTTCATTTCTTTGTTACTAAAATCCAGCAAAACTGTTACATCCAAAACAGTCCAAGAGAATTGTTTTCAGTGTTTCAGCTCAAGTCAACAGATTCTTGTTCCCTATTGCTGGAGTCAGCCTTTTAACATGTACATGACACCAAAATGAAAGCATGTTACTTTGAATGAGATTCTGCACTAGAAAATGTAGTCTTCATATGGCTCCACAGGACAATAACGTATACATAAAAGCTTTTGGTAATAGAGCTGTTAAAAAAACAAACAACCCAATATTTTGGGTTGAAATATAATACAATATGTATTTTTTTTTAAATAAAGAGAGCACAAAACACACAACATCAGATAACCCTACAATACTTCCTCCATGCCATGGAAAATTGTTACTGTATGAGCAATGTGCTTGCTTCCAAGCTGAGGCACGTTCCTGAAAGCCATCAAATCAGACTCCCATTCTGGAAAAAGCAGCATTCCCTACTGCAGTCCTGGTCCAACACAAGTAAGCAAAGCAAACAAAGCCAGATTAAATAGAGGCAAACAAAATAAAATCAATATATCATTCACTAACTTTGAGGAGTATAGGCAAGTAAACAAACAAACAAAAAGTAGAAATAATTCAGTCAATGTAGGATGCAGACACAGGAAAATATATCCCTTGGACAAAAACATCCTCAGGACAAACCCTGGGTTTTGCTTGCTGTTTTTAAAGTTTTCTTGACCCGTGTCAGCATTATTGAAGTTATAGTACTTCTCTCTGCAACTACTTCTATATATGGTCAGCGCAGATATTAACCGGGATTTGCGTTTTTCCAAAGTAATCCCAGGCAATCAGAAGGCAGTTAATCAGTATGAAAACCCATATGAGCAGATCCATAGCCTCGCACAGGAGTCCTGGATTTCTCTGCCCCGAGACCTAGACAGCGAAGGGAATACAGCTAGTTCTGGTTTTAAGTAAACACGGTCTCTGCTTCAGACACTCGTGTGGGTGCGCTGGCAGCGCACGCCCTACCCACCGCTGCCTTCCCAAACTCCAGCCACACGACAGCCCACTCTCCGGTGCGCAGTCCGGAGGAACCTCGTTCGATCCAGAACGGAGCGAACACCGTACAGCAGCGGGGACTATCAACCGCCCGGGGGAGGCCGCTCACTCCTCGCTGCCCCAGCGGGACCAGCCCGACAGCCGGAGGCACGTCGAGCCCAGCTCCGAGGCAAGCCGACGGGAGGCGGCACCGTGCAGCCGGGACCCCCGACCCCACCGAGCCAGGGGCGCACGGCGGGCGGGCGGCACCGCGCCGCTGCCCGAGGGGCGCAGCAGCCCCCGGGAGCGGCCGCTCCTCCGAGTCTCCCCGGGAGCGTAGCAGCCCCGCCGCGGTACGCGGAGCCCTCCGGCGGCCGCCGCCGCCGCCGCCGCTGCCACAGCCTCAGCTCCCCCGCCCCGGCTGCGGCTCCTCAACCGCTTCCTAAGCGGGGACGGTCCGCACAACTTTCCCCTCGGCGAGCCCCGCTGCGCTGTCGGCCGGGGCTGCTCCGCACGCTGCTTCCCACCGCTGACACCCGCGCACGCTGGGGGGGACA